>JAAAKG020025384.1:0-19995 GCA_010014905.2 Druon quercuslanigerum | reverse complement strand
ATATATACATATGTCCAAAAATTTAAATTACAGTCCGCTCTCTGTATAATGCCGTTTTGAGTAGTGCCGTTTCTCCTCATTTTTGCTTAATTGCATCCCCCACCATCGCGTTATCGCTTCGAGCGCCGGGGTTTCAATCCAGTCTATCTGAATGTTTCCACTCAAATAAATAAAAGAAAATAGACTATGTGCCGGATTTATGCTTTATAGTACATATAATGACCGAATAAATGCTTGTACATGAACAACTCGGTTTGTTGAATCAAAATCGCAACAATAGAAAACATCGAAATTTATGTACTTCGTACTTGCCGGTGGAAAAAAGAAAAGTGACGAGCGAAACTATTGGGGAAAAGCGGACGCGGATTCGATGGCGCTTCCACGTGCCCAAAGGGGGAATAATACTCCTCTACCAGCCCATATCCGGCATTATTCGGAGAGCGAACTGTAGTAAATAATTTACTAATTTAATTAGGAAATGAGTGTTTCACTAATGAAATAGTAATCTTTTTTCCTAATTAAATAATTAAAGAAAGCTTGTTTTACTTAAGCGCGGGGAATAGCTATACACCCATAATTCTGCACCTAAAACGCGAGTATGCTTCTTGTGGTATTCACAATTAAAATCTTACAATTGTTAGCTGCAAGCCACTAATTTTGTTATATACAAGAAGCAAATTATGCATTCAGAAATGCAGAATCAAGGATTCGCAGCTTTCCCTCACTTAGCCACTTAGCTTATTCTTTAGAATATTTTTCTTTAGAATCTTCTTTGTTAAGAATGTTGCAGTATTTAATCTTTTTCTCGAATGCCTTCGGCGTCTAACTTTAGTCAAAAGTTATGATAACATCGTAGAGTAAAACAACTCTAACTTTTTTCAAGCCTAGTATTTGTATTTTTATATTTTGCAATAGTAAGTAATAATGTTAACTTGATCTAAACGATTCCCACATTTTTAGTTTTATTCCAGACTTTCTGTCAAAATGACTTTTAAAACATCAAATGTAGTCAGCCATTAGCCAAGAAGTCAGAATGATGTAATTTAAACTTGTAATATGTTTCTTCTTTTAATTATATAACTTCGTGTTACCTGGGAAGTAACGGAAAATAGATTAAATATACAAATAGTTATAATTTTTTCGTTTTCATGCAGTCCTCGGATATATGAGCCAAGATAGAAAAAGATGAGGACGCTTATTAATTAAAATAAATCTTAGAAATATCGCCTTCCTTGGTTTTCTGTGCATGACTCATTTTGTTTCTGTATGCTGTTGAAGTTCGCCTTAAACTTAGCTTCCTTGCGAAAAATTTTATTCACATACTAGATGCAAGTTAAATTACGTTAAATTACGTTAAATTAGAACAAACGCTCTTCTCGAATGTAAATTCCACAAAGAATATGTTTTTTACTTGCATGCTTCAAAAAGGTGGGTTATAACTGAAATTCAAACTTAGTCGCCCGGCACATGTACTTTCCATATAAAATCATTTTGTAGAAGTTTTTTTACAATTTCAGTATGCATTTTATGTGTGAAATTTAAGCATGTCATTTCAGCAGCAATTTTTTTCGGAATGTCTTCCTTCTAATTACCAAACTGTTTTAATGAATTATTTAGCACAGTTGAAAATATATTTCACTAAAATAAAGATACTTTTAACGAAGTAAGATTTGTTTGTCATTTAAGCAGAGTTTCGAATAAAGAAGATCAAATGTAACAACAAAGCGTTTGAAATTTCTGCTGGATCCAAAAACTTCTATGCAAGTTTTTGGGTCAATGTACTTTTTAACCGGGGATTTTAACGTTATCATATACTTAAAATATGCAAATAGGTATAATTTGTAACGTAAGTTTATCGTACAATTATAAAATTGTATCTACGATTGAAAAGTAGAGATAATATTTTACAAAAATTATTTCAGTTTTCATTAATTAAAAAAAATCAATATTTTATAAAATGTAACGCAATAATTAATAATTTATTAGAATATTGGTGTTAAATAATAAAATAAGTAGAGTTTTGAATTTCTATTATATATAGTCTCACATGCCTCGAAAATGAATCGTCATGGGCGTAATTTTGCTAAAACTACTGATGGATAATAGAATGGTAAAATATCTAATACATATATCAATATCTTAGCCCTGCTTTTTGTACAGCAAGAATTAAATCAACGTAAATAAAACGGTTGGTTATTGAGTCTTTCAAAGAAATTTCCTCTAGATTTTCTGCGTTCAACGAACTGAAGTTAGCTAGTGGTTGAAGTGAAAATTCCTAATTATATATTTAGACGGTCATGACTTTTTCTACACTGGCTTAAGATTAAATGTTGACGGCCATGACTAACCTAAGATTTTCAAGTTACATTACGGAGTTATAACTTTATTCTAAGTGACTAGTACGCGCTTTTAAATAAAAAAAAGTTGAAAATTAGTTAAGTATTATTTTAATTACTTTGCTTGTTATCCATTATTTAGCTTTATATCTCAAAGCAAATAATTGCTTTGACAGGTGTTCTTGTGGGTGAGAGCGTATTTCAGAACTCCACAACTCTCCAAATGAGCCAAAATTCAGTCTCAAAATAATAATTTCTCCTTAATGCCCAGATATGCAACTACGTTCATAGTAATAAATATGAGATGAAAAATTCTCCTTTTAAGATCAAATGAAATTTGAGCTGCAACAAATTTAACACCATCCTTTTTCTTTGTTAATGCAAAAAACCTAAAACAAAGTTTTGAAATAAATTTGCAGCTGACAAATTTCTTTCCCTTTTTGTTTGCTCACATTGAACAACTAAATCAACGTTCGATGTATATTTAATGTAAATGAAATGCATGTATTACTATTACTCTTTAGTATCCCGCAAGAACATTTAAGCATGCATAGTTATCTTTCTATATCTGATTCAGTTAATTATAACTAAAATCCAATTTTGACCTTCTCCATGCTTCACCAGTTAGTTAAAACTAACTAATTGTTGACACTCTCTCCTAAATAAGGAAAAATTTCTCTCTTGCCTTCAGGAAACGAAACTTTCACAGCGAATTAGCGCGAACATCGCTGAATAGTCAGCGAAATATTAATCTTCGAGTCAGCGTGTTTACTGCTCATAAAATTAAATAAGGATATTCAAAGTTATGAGGTTGCAATTTTTCAAAGAGCTCAACAGTTACGGAATCCACAGTAGTAACAAGGGCGTCTAACTATTTATTTTTTCTTCCATTGAGCATCTTATAATAACCTGCTATTTTAATTATTCTTAACGCTGTAACTAGAATTAGGTTGATGATAGAAAAAGTGCGCTAATAGAAAAAAATATCTTGGCGAAAATAAAACAAAAAAATCATTTTACAGAACTTTTTTTCAAAAATAATGTATTTATGTACACAAGTTGTAAAACAATAAACGACAAACTTTCCGAAAAAGTACCTTTGGCATTCATAACCTAATCTGAATAAATGAATATAGTTTTTATGTTGTAAACGTTATTTTGTAGTATAATAATAATTATTTGTTGTTTATGAAGTGGTTGTCATTTATTGCTTATTCCATTGTTTAGATTACTAATCTTTATGTTTTGTAATTTATTTGTTTCGCAGTGTCTTATTTGATATTGGAACTAGTGACCAGCCACTTTTGACTAGTTGCGTGTTTAATGGTATAGGCTAATTCAACAATTGAATGTATAATATTTAACGTGGTAGAGACTATTGCCTATATTATCTATTTTATTATTTTTATATGTTTTCCCTCAAGAAAACAAAACCAGCACCATCTAGTGATATTCCAAAAAACTCTTTTTCTGCTGTTAATTCTATTGATTAAAATTCGCTTTCTGTAAAAGTAGTAATGAAAAATAACGTCCAAACGTCATTTCTTTGTGGTTTATCCAGGGATTACAGAAATATTATCTACAAACCCTAATGTCAACCAAGTGGCCGAACACAGGATTTTACTACCAAATTTAATTCAGTCATTCGACCAGTACTTAGATTTTTCATGGAGCTTATAAACCTTCACAAGACATTTAGTGTCCCTTTCATACAAAAAGTCCTCATAATTACCAGATCAGTACTTTAACAATAGGCTTTTGAAAAGCAAGAAAATCTTCTGATATCCATCACGGTAGTAAAAATGAAGCTCACTGATAACTGGCGAGGTAACTGTTTATAACCTGTCTATAAATACAGTTTTGTGGTCCATTAAAAATTAAAGTGAATACTACGAACCAAATTTTTGTCCCAAATTATGTGCCATTGGCCTCATTATTATCTATTCCTCAAGAAAATACTGACGCGTGGCCGATTATTGGTTGGTGGACGATCATCAGCTCCACTTCTCTATATATGTTTCGTGCCGAAATCCTTTCAAATCCGCTCAGTTTGTATATGAGAAATTCTTCTAAAGACCTAGAATTTTTGTACTTATTATAAATGTATATGATATTTGTGGAAAACGGTATTTCTGGATATATTTTGGAAAACCGTTTTACAATATTTAAAGTTAAAAAAGATGTCTCTGATGTATTTTGCATGAAAGAGAGAAAATATGCTATATATAGGTGACTGCTTAACAGGAAGTACACATTCGAAACAATAGGAATTCAGTCTAGCAAAGGAACCTTTGTCTTTAGCGATAACTCGAGTTCCAGTAGCTGCACTACATTCACTCCTCTCATGACGTTATTCACTGTTTAAATCAGGTAAAGGCTGAGAATTTATATAATTATAATTAACTTACGGTTTACTATTATGGTATACTTTCCCTAAGCCTAACCCATTCCCATAGAATAGGTAAACTCTATGTTAATAGAAAAGGTGCAAGGCATAATTCGACTATGATACCAAAGAGTTGAATTTTTGCAAGTAGAATTTAAATATAATATTGTAATTTAAAATAATGATTAATAATAACCGTTCCAATTTTCCGTTCGTAGTAGTTAGTGGAAGCTTCTAATGTGTCCCCTAAGAGTTTACATTTTTTTCTTTAACCTTCTTCCTATTCCTTAACACACCTCCCACACCATTTTTGGTGGTGGGTGGGGGACCTACAGTTTAAGGTGGGTTCCGGACCATCAAGAGCAACAGCCTAAAGTACTTAGAGAACCTTTTTCTCTAGAGGTACCCGGTCCCACGACTTTCCGGAGATGAACAACTCCCTTGCTAGGCTAGTGTTCACCGCATGGGCCTCCGAGGCTCTTCCAGAGTGCGAGGCGGGAATCGAACCCGTAAGCCGACAGAATGGGTCCAAAGCCTGCGCATTTTTTAGTGAATATATGTAATTAAATCTTTTTTAAAGAGTATTTCACATTAGTATTATGTGATAATATGATAAATACGATAAATGTGACCATTCACGTAAGAAGGGCCGTTTCTAGTTTAGTAGATATTCGCGATTTTCTATGCGTGGGTCACATTTATCACAATTATTATTAACCCGACACGCGAAATATCGGGTATCTTAAAGGTATCATAGAAATTTAAACGAAAAAGAGCTAAAAATTCATGTTAATTACAAATATTATTCGAAAGTTTAAAACTAATTATTTGCTATAAGATTTCTTGTTAATTTTGAATTGAAATTCAAATTTCTTTCAAATACTTCCAAATTGGTGGCATTGTTGTAGCTATCCAAAAGCCGTATACTCAATTTATTAGGACCATAATTATGTTTTGAAAGAAACCGAAAGTGGGGGTATTTCATTTTTGAAAAAAATTCTAACACGTATGCGTATAGCGCTGGACAAGTTTAGCATTTGTTTCTCTCGAAATACGATATTTCAATGTTCCCATTTAAAAAATACTCTGGCGAATCGGTTGTCAACCTAAAGAGTCCATTTTAGGCCTAAAATTCCAATAATTTAACCAGATTTAAGACAATATACGTAAGTCTATACTGGTCTATACTAATCTGTATATATTTTTAAATTAACCATTATTAATTTAAAATCGTAAAATATAAGCGATTTTAAATTCATATACAGTTAACTCAATAACAATTAATGCTTGAAGTAGAACAATTTTGTGTTTTAATTACGAGTGAACGTGAATCTTTCTCGATTACAGATAAAATTAAACTGTAATTTAGAAATAGAAGTTTTCCGAAAAATAAAAAAAATTTAAATTGACTGTTTGCAAACAAGAAAGTTTTCAATCGAATGTTTTCGACTAAACAGCATGTGAACTTCATACTTTAAGCTTTCAAACATGGATAATTTTTTATTTAAATATTCAAAAATATATGGTTTTAATAATAAATCTTTGAAAAATACACAATACAATATAAAAAACACGCATTAGCACTCAAATAATTCTGATCATTTAAAATTCTCAAATGTAACTTAGTCAATAATATATATAAATCAGTCCAACCAATAAAAGCATGACATGGCAAGCATGACAAGGCAAAGAACATTCTGGACTACTAAAGGTACTTTGTAGTCCAAATAATCAAGACAAGACAACTCAAAATCAGTCAAGCCAACAAAGGTAAAACATGATATTAGTCCAGTCTTGTCTTAACCGAATGGACTAATAACATGTATTGCATTTGTTGGTTGGACTGATTTATAGTCTTGTCTTAACAGACTGGGCTAATAACATGGCTTGCCTTTGTTGGCTGGACTGATCTATATTCTTGTTTTAATTATCTGGACTACAAAATACCTTTGGTAGTCCAGAATGTCTTTTGCCTTGAGTTTTTTGAAAAATCTTCATATTGCCAGAACAGTCCCATTACATTGCCTTTAGTAGCTGAGCTGGCTTTTCCTTTGATAATTGGACTGATCTACAGTCTTGTATTCATTGACTGAACTGTCTCCCACCTTTAATATTTCGAACAATATTTACATTGCCAGGAAAGCGCCATGATTTTGCCTATTATTACCAGAACAGTGCCATTTTGTTGCCCATTTTAGCTGGACTGGTCTTACAAGTCTTTCTAGTATTGTCAGTGATTGTGCTGATCACAGTTTATTGAAAAATCTACACCTCATCTTCAAGTTTTAAGCGGGACATTATATTCGCTATTTGTCATATTTTTCTCGTTCATCCCCACCTATCTCGAAAACTTATAATTTTTTGGACTAGTACTCATTAGGATTTTTTAATCAGGAGGCTTTGAACTATATTATATTCCAATTTCAGCTAATTTAACCGGGCCGGATTTTAATGTAGATTGTGCGTGGTCCTTTCCAAATGTTCTATTTTTTTAGTTTTCAGCTACTTATAAGAATAAACGATACATTATTTTTAATTATTCGAAATTGTCAAATATAATAATAAGAACATTATATGAGCAATGTTTTGAATTTTAGAGCGTTTAAAGTTAAAAAATTTCCAATTAAAACCTTCATAATAAAATAAATCAAAATTCGAAGCCGTCGAATTTAGGCAATCAGCAAACCCAGAAGAAAGTCTTTCGTAGGCTGCAGTATTCGAAATTTATTCCAAACCAAGTGAAACGAAATTTGCTCATTTTGTTATTTTCGAAACACTCATAGAAAAAAGAAGAATATAACATAGCCAATTTTATTTATTGTTACAATTCCACACGCCAAGAGCTTTAGCTTGAACCATCCCAAGAAAAATCATACTAAATAAAAAGCTTACAGCATAGAGGTTTGAGAAAAAAAATTTCAAAATTTCTTAATTTTTCTTAGTTTTTAACTGCTTGCAATTATAAGAGCACGATTGATAAGTGTGTGAAAATATTTTTCCTCAAATACACTTCGGCTGTTTCACATCCATGCCGAATTTAAACCCTCTAGCACAAAGATTTCAGGAGCTAGGATCGGTAAACCACGGGTGGGCAAACGGGCATCTGATCGTCGTTATAAGGGTTTCCGACATATCATACGAAACCTTAAAAATGGACCAATTTTTAAGCTTAGGGCATTTAGTATTTTACAATTAAAAATTCCAGGCTTTCAAAACCCAATAATTGAAATTATTTATCTTTGTTTTTTTATTTCACAACAGAACAATCTTATAGTTGGACAATCAAAATTTGACAGATTCAAAATAAGACTTTAAAAATGATGCAGTTACAAAAGGAAATGATACAGTTATGAAAAGAAAACACTTTAAAGGGAAAATTCAAATTGTAAAAGGTCGAGTATTACCTTTTGCCAAAACAAGCCGAATTTTTATTTTCGCTTCCGGCAAATTTGATTGTGAAGATACTTTTTTTCGGCGAGATTCGAAAGAATTTCAAAGGACTCTAGGTAAAATCCAATAATTTTCTTAATTCAGAACCGATACAATATTTACAATGACTTTCTGATGTTTTGCGATGAATTTCAAAGAATATAAGGTTAATTCCAACAAGTTTTAAAATTCATTTCCTTCAAAATATAGTGGAATAAAAAATTAAACGATATTCCTATTTCGTCTGACTGTTGATAAATTGTCGTGATTATTTTCCAGCAGGCGAAGTAAGTGTACCTAAATCTATTTTATCAACAGGAGTAGGCTATTTTGGTTACTTTAGTAATTCGGTACTCCTACATATAATCTTGAAATTTCTGCGGACGAAATGATGTTATGTGCCACTCTCTCGGGGAGTGGAAAATATGTCAGAAGATAAAATTAAAATCCGGCAAAATATGCTGGCTAAAAAACACAATTAGAATAGGGACTGAAAATATAAAATTTTGATTTTGAATTATATGAATCTTGTTTTATACTTGTACGTTATTATATGTCATTTTCTTGGATTAGGAAAATATTGTACCAATATTATTTGTGTTTAATGCTAATTTTTTGCATGTATGATAATGCTAGTGTAAATGTAATTTAGCAAACGATATATTAATTTAGGATTGAAAAACTTGGTATTTAATTACGCAGTTATAACAACTATAATCAATCCAAAAGCTTTAATGCAGTTTTTTCAGAATTCAGTGGATGAGACTCACAATCACTTGCAAGGAGCACTGACATCTACACGTTTAATGGCCCTTAAATTCAAATCGCAAACCTCATTTCCTGCAAGTAAGAAAATCTGGCAGCACGTTGACTCTCTCAGCGCAAAACTTTCTCGAATACTTACTAGAAAATCGACTTCATTGTTGTCGGAAATTACATGTCTAACGTATAGACTTCCAATCCAGACATTAATGAAAATATCTATATTGTCAGGTTCGATTTTAGCACGCTGTGTAGCATTGTGATCTATTTTCCATTTAACTGAAACCGTACATTAGTTCCTCGTTTCTGTTCTGTCTGTTCCCAAAACACAAATTATTTGGTTTCAGTATTTTTTTCTTAGAATATTTTCTGGGTATTTGAATTTATATATAAGAAAAATTGTATTTGCTATAATAAATAAATGTATGAACCTTAAAATGCGAAACAATTTTAATCATGTCACATATTCAATAAAGATAAAGTACAAGGCCGGCATGTGCTAGGCTTAAGACGGGCAAATTTAAACGGAAGATCCATTTTACTCCTATAATTTTTTTTAGAATATCTTCTTTAAAACATTTCCTGAAATCTATAAATCTATAGTACCATGAGCCAGTAACTATGCATGACGAGATGTACGTCCTCCCAACACTATCCGACCTCGCTTTTTTCTTCCTTTTCCTTTTTCGCCTTTCTTCTCTACTAGGCTAATAAATTAATTCTCACCCTTGCTATTCATGCATTTTCGACGTGAATTTTCGAGCTAGCATAACGTTATCCCGTGGTAAAAGAACACCTCGCTGTCACACTGAAAAACTTGTTCACCGAAATTAAAAACGAAGATGGATAATGAAGTTGATGCAAAAATGAAAAGATTAAGCACTCAGAAAAATGTCCTCTTGTGTTAAAAGGATGTTTCATGACACCGATAGAATTTATACTTAAATTTAAGGCTGAGAGGATTTGCATTTGTCTCAAAAATAATATTTTTTCGGCAAACATTATTCTTTCGCAAAAAACTTCACCTAATCTTGCAGTCAATTAATTTCACTTGTGTAACCATGATTTTTACGTAGTTTAAAACAAAATAGATAAGATTACTATGCTTTTGTTTCCAGAAAACTTTTTATCTGAGTATGACCTTTCGCAGTATCGTAGGTTTTCAGTTTTTGAGTGCAGTCTTTTTTAAACCTTGACTTGAAAACACCTTAGTCTTAAAGTTTAACGTGCTTAAACCCTTAAGTTCTGCGACCAAAAAAATGCCAAGTGATAAAGGGCAAGCAATATAATGGGCAATTGTCAGTAACTTTTAGATTTAATATCCTAGTTTTCAGTGTGTGGCTTATGATAGGGTTAAGATTAATTGGCTGCGAGATTCATTTAAATGTGGCAAAAGCTACATCGCACAATAGTTCGTTTGCATAAACTCATCACACAAGCTATAAATTCATCTCTGATATATGCGGAATGTCATTCTATCAGTGTCCATGTTACTTGTTTACACATGTTAAAGTTCGTCATTTTTATGAGAGGCCACAAAACGATTTTTCTCATTTTTGGCATAAAATATTCGGGAGGTGTCCCAAACAAAAAATCATCAAAAAACGATTGGGTCAAGCTATGAATGATAGGTGTTGGGGTATTTATGGTTGCATACCGCATAATTCTTGAAGCCAGTGTTTCATTAGTTATTGCTTCCAAATGACACATTTTAAGTGAATGGTTTCGAAATTATTGCATAAACTCATAAGTGGGAGTATTTCAGTTGGCACATTATAATATAAGTATTTCCCGGAAACTTAACAATGCGAATTCGGATTCGTAGACACTAGATATTACAAGCCAGTTGATTTTAATGAACCCTGTTTTGGAGACGCATCTGCATAACAAATAGAAACGGAATATCGAGTAGCTCTAGATTCAACTTGCAGTCAAATCGAGCTACTTCAAGCTGCTTTTGCTATTAGGCAAAATTCTGATGAACCCAGACTTTCATGCAATAACTTTGAGCTTCCTGTTATCCAAGGGATAGTTAGACTGTTTGAATGAAACCTCATAAGTGCTTTTATTAGATGCCTTCAGTACCACATTATATTAAACATAAAATTAGAGATAAAGAGGATTTTATAAGTTAATAACTGAAACTTCTCTTCCCTTTAGGGAAAATTAGTGAAGTCATTATACCAATAACATTAAAACAACGTACATTTATTCCACGTATTATTAAAAAGAAACACTTCAAGCAATAGGTTTTTTTAAACATTCAATGGTAATTAAATAGCATACACGAACTATAAACTATGTTGCTTCAGTTCATTGTAACTACCTCTGAATAAAAAAACATTAAATTTTGGTTTGATTAGAAAGCTTTTTATTGACTTTAATGAATATGAAACGTAAGTGGTGTAAAATATAAACTGGAGTAAAAATGTTATTTCTAATTTATCGAACATTATGGGATAAAATGATTTTCAAGTTAAAATGTCAACGAATCCAAGAAGGAAAATGTACTTACAGTAGTAAAAAAGGAACAGCAACTGAGATGCAGTCCATCTGTTATGTTATATATTTTTTCTAAACGCTGTCTAATGGTACCAACATGAATAGAACGATTTGTTAAATTTGAAATTTCAAAGAAGGAGCTCACAGTGCATAGCAACAAAATAATATACATTTTCAGACAATTGATATTCTTAGAGACTTATTGATTGTCACTTTTGCAATTAATACAGACGAATCGATTGTCGGAAGACGATAAGCAATTTTTTCGACAGCTAGCGATTGTGAAATAGCCTAATGCCATACTAACTGTGGGGTTAAAAGTGCAACTTTACACCCCCCCCCACCTCCACGTTCCCATAATCTACAATCAGCATTTCTGATACAAAAAAATTTTATGCTCTCGCTTCAAAGTAAGGTTAAACATAAAATTTTGTAAGCAAAACGGTCTATAGATATTTCTTACTCACAAGTTAAAAAGTTGTACCAAATTTGCAAGGAACGAACATTCATTCCATGATTCTTCTTTAATCTACGCACCTTTTTATATTCAAGAATAAAAAACTTACAGCAGATATGTATTTTTCTGGAATCATATATAACTATGTTTAATTTTTATATATCACTTGACTTACAAGAAGCAGTAAAATAGATATCTTTGCTAAAAAATTATCTCCAAAAAATTCTGCTTGTGAAGTCAGTGTAATAACCCTTATGCTAAGCATATTCTCACAGTAGTCGTCGCCTATAGTAGAACCTCGTTTCTAGGTCGAGAATGGAATACCAATTAAGTGCAATTAGTTTTGGCCTGCAGAGGTAGGCAGGACTTGCAGGTACTTTTCTGTACAAGTGAGGGACCTGTGCCAGAGGGGCCCGTTACAACACATTCTGGCATTAATTAAAATGTGAAAGCATTTGCGTAGTTTCATCCGAAAAAACTCGATAGCGAAGCCCCAAAGTGAATATAAATGCCACATAATTAACTTATCCCTCACGTTTACAGTGCTTCCAGGTCAGGACGTTATTTTTCAGAAGACTAATTTCTGCCTGCTACATCCGCGAGGAACAAGTTAATCTGAGATGACAAATGTCCATTTCCTGACTTCCAACGGAATTTAGAACTAACTTCAAGTCCTGTATCTCGACACGCTTCTGTGAATTTGTAACTATCAAGATCCGGTTGCCTTACTTGAAAACTTAAAGCACAAAGTTCATTAAGTGTACTTCAAATTCAATTCTAAAATGGTTATGTTAACCTCAAGAGAATCTATATTTTACTTTTAATAACAATTAAGTAACATTTGTGTCTGAAATTAGATTTGAAACTTCGTTGATACAGACCCCGAATATATTAAAAATTTTAATATATTTCTCTTCTACTGCAGTGGAATTAACTATAAAATAAACTAAAATCATGGAACGAACATTTCAACTTTTCGACTCAATTTCAACTCCGTTTCAATTTCACTTTAAACTTGTGATGACAAGATTGAATTTATTATGCGAGTTACTTTTGATTAAAATTAGCTGTCCCATTTGGCTGTAATATTTTCTGAAAGGATTATGAGGTAGCTAAGTTCTGTATATAGTTTAAAATCAAATAATTAATAAATTAGATTTACATTTCATTTATGTACTTACTGCGTGATTAAAAGTTTGGCAAACAATTATGAACAAATTATTACAGATTGCCTTTTTGATCATCAATGGAATAATCAACTCGTTAGTGACTCGCCGAGGAGAGTCAGAATAATTTTCTGGTTTAATGAATGCCGAGTGAAGAGGGGAATAATTAACACCGTTAATCGTCGAGAATGAATAATTTCGATAGGTCAATCAGAAACTATGAACAGCCATACACCGCTAGAGTTTATCGACAAGATTGCTTTCATAAGCAATTAATATGTTTAAAACATTTAATATCGCTATATTTTTTTATTAGTTATTATTTCTGTGTTAACTTGTTTTAAATTATATATTCACATATCATTTATTTGCAAGTTTACTTCTTTAATTCAGCAGAACCCACAATTAAAAGAAATGGAAGTTTTTGCAAATTAAACAATATCAAGAAAGCAAAGCACTATTTGTTTGTACCCGTAATCCCAGATTATTTTTCAAATTAATATCTCGGTGTCACCATATATTATACTTATATAAAGTCAGGCACAACTTTAACATGGTCTTATATTTTTGCTCGAAATCAGTGTATTTGTTTATTTTATTAAAAACAATTCAATAAAAAGAAGAGTATCATTGATTTAATCAGTGATTTCATAATATATCACGTGTACTTCAATCATGAAGAGTATGAAGTGCACTTACTAAAATATTGCAAATACAACTAATTCCTATTTGTCGTACAAAAATATAGTATACGTATTGTTATTATATGAAATGTGTAATCCTATTAAACATTTGCCAAAGCGTGCTATCTCTAAAATGTTCTCGTTTAGCAATACACTCTGTATGCGCATCTGTCTTTGTAAGCGACAAGAATCGGATGGTCAAAACAAATATTGTGTATGACTGTATCTATATCAGCAATACAATTTAATAAATCTAGTAATAATTATTGTTACACCGCTGATAGATTAAAAATGCACTTCTATTTATAACAAATTAACATTCATTAACCATTTACACGTATGAATTATCTGCTGTGAAAATGCATGCAATATACTAATACATCTGAACTTGGATTTGAGCCCAGTTTTGGTTCTGACCTTTGGCTTAAATCCAGACTTTCTGAAGGTAAACAGTAAGGACCCTTTGAGCACTATCAGTGAACGTGCGCAATTTAATGCAACGTGACGCAGTTATCCACCTAGGCCATTAGAATACAGCGCTGCTTCCTGCGGTCCCTCTCGTCAGAAGCCGCAGCGGGACGTTAGTTCACGTAAAACCGATATTTGAGAAATCGTAGTAACAAAAGTAACAATAATTTTTAACTTTTGCCCCGTCCAATTGTTTCATGTATAGTTCAATTAAAGATTCTAATAGTCCTTGGCCGAAAAAAATTTTTTTCCAGGCACGAAAGATGTGATGCCCCTATTCTGCAGTTGCACCAAAACCACATCTAGTACTACAAATTTAGGGGAAAATCCAACAGTAATAATGTTTGGTCAAGCTTTAGGTAATAGTGAGAAGACACATTTTTTACAATAGGGAATGAAAACGTCCCCTAGCAAATGTATGAGGACTGTTAGCCAAAATGTTCGATGATCACTAGCTGACTACGCCTCTTAACATTTATATATGAACACGCCCACCAGTATCCACGTATAATAAGGCCTCACCGTATGAGTTGATAAAAAGGCCCCATAAAAGATATGTGTGAGTATAAAAACACTCCTCGTAACGATTTTCTTTGAATACTTTCCTTGCGAAGAATTTGTGGCTACGGCCCCTCTGGGAAAAGAAATTTCTAGCCCACAGAACAAATTATTGCAAAATTTCTTCATTTTTTTTATTCGACGAATAACATGGAATGGAAAATATTTCCTCTACAAGGCTGTGATTTAATAAAAAGAAATTCAGATTTAACCGCAAATGAGATTTATTAACTTAATTTTTACTAAGAAATGACAAAAGACAAAACAAAGATCATTTGTTTCGCTTGGTAAACGTAGAAAAACAATTTTTTACTTTAACCCATTTTTTCTAAAGCGAGTTGAAAATCGTTTCGGTTCATTCACTGAAACTTTCTGACGAGCCTTTATTCTACAATCAAGTTCTATGAAACACACATCCACTTCTGGGATAGGCAGCGGTCTGGCTTGGTCTCCACTGGGGCGGGGCGCGAATTTCGCCTAATTGACTTCCGCCCTCAGTCGAGGGGATTCGCGAATTTCATGAAGTTTACACGAGGAACAAGCTCAATGGTGTGGTCCAGTTTTTTACGAGCTGTCTTCTCCCTTTTCCAACTCATCCTGCCACCTCGGCGCCGGCTCTACCTTCGCCCTGCTGCCTACCCCTTTCGCCGAAAGCTCGATAACGAAGCGACAAGAGGTCCCCGTAATTAAAATACGCGATAATTAATTCAGGCGACTGTCCCGCGTGGACGGGCGACTGCTCCAATTGCACCAGCACAAAATCGACCTCGCAGGAGACACATTATGCATATTATGCAGAACGAAGCGCTACTCGTTTTACGGAGACGACGAAGCTAAGCAAAACGATCCTTCTACCCCCCTCCCCCAACCACTCCTTTTTACGCAAAGACATAGTCGCTCCAGAATCGTTTCAACGTTCGTGAACAACACTCGACAGTTTTTATTTTTTCAGGAATTTCGCTTAGGTAGGTTTGGTTTGTGTATATTGCTTGCACAATGTGAATGCAGATCTTCCCTCCATGTGCAAATATTTTGTTTACTTTGCAGAAATGGACTTCTAGAGTCAAAAATAATTTTTTTTAATTAGTTCTACCTGATGTTCCATGCGGCCTTAATAAAAATTAATGAGCAAAAACAAAATGTTTTTGGGACATTTATGATATGCGTATAGAAATCGCAATGAGAAACTTTCTGATAATATTGTTGAATTAGGGTGTCTAACAAAAAGCGTCTTTGATTTCAGAAGACATCCCCTTTATAGCTTTCATTTATTAAAAAACCAACTGTGGGTTTGAAAATATATATATATATATATATATATATATATATATTAGAAAAGAGAAAATAAGACCCAAATTCAATTGAAATCCGACAATTTATAATGATTAATATAACTATATCTAAACTAAGTGGCTACTCATTGAGGAAAGGAACAAAGGTTGTGTCGATTACATAGTTATTTAACCCCAAAGGTGGATTATGTCAACTGTTTTGTATCTAAAAATGTCTGAAAAATATTTATGAAAATTTCATTTAAAATGCACATAATCTTTGCATTAGAAACTGTATATGATAGATTTGATGCTTTCACGATGATTTATTATAATAAAGTAGATATTTCGGGTTTCAATCGTGTACAAAACTACGAATTTAGCCGACGTTTCGTACTTTTGTACACGATTGAAACCCGAAATATCTACTTTATAAAACTGTATATGGTTCGCATATTAATTCTTTCGTCATAAAAAGTATAGTGATTTGTGATTCAAACAATTAATTGTTTTAAAAAATGTCTAACAAACAAAAACGATTGAATTAGCCACTGGTTAGTCGAATAAATTCAGCTAAAATATCTAAAGGCAAAAAACGATTTCTATAAATTTGAATCAGTAAGATTTCACTGATTTTCAGTGAATATCCTTACTGACTACAATCAAAGGCCCATTTCTAACTATTTGAACCAGTGAGATCGCATTGTGAATCGGCGAATATTTTTAATGATTTGATTCAAATAACCATTTCTCACTGATTGAAATTTAGAGAGATCAAAATAAATTATCGATCAAAGAATTAATCACCTGAAGTACGTAAATACTTTAATGTTTTGTGATTGTAAACGCAATCCTTTTCGCGGTTCAGGTGATTAATTTTCTAACCGGTTTTTTGTTTTTTCCGTTTTGTTTGCATTAACTGTATAACCAATCATTGGCTGACAACCTTATCTGATGACTGTTTACGATCCTTATGAAAAATTAATATTATATCGTGCTATATGTGCGGAAAGTAGGCATTCATACACGAATGTGAAGTTTGCTGTACGAGCCAGAGGTGAATCGAATTGGGATTGCAGGCGAGTCGGAGGTGAGTTGGGGCGAGCTGTAAAGAAGCCGAAGACGAATCGGAAACGATCCGAAGATGATCCGGTGGAAATTACTGTAAACTTTACAAGAGTTATAAGTTCCTACTTTTAGCTTCTGTTGCACACCATAATCAGGTGAAAATGCATAAATAAAATCAGAAGTTAGAACGAATTTTTTTTAAGTTATCAGAAATTTCCTGAAATTACAACTATTCGCAAATTTCAAAGAATTTTAGGTAATTTATCTGTATTTTTTGGTAGTTTAGCAGTCATTTATGGTAACTTATGATTTCGAGTTTGTCCAATCACTATCAGCTCACGATGAACAGTGGTTATGAGTAATTCTGAATGATTGATGATTTGAATGAATGATGATTTTTACCACTATTTTGGTATTAGTCACTTCCCACACGCTATACGAGCCAAGAAAAACGAACATTCCATGCATTCATAACAAAAAATTATTTGTATGTATCATATGTTATATATATATTCTGTCCCTTCTAACTAGGGTCATATTCACACATTCTAACCATTCTTCCCACGGTCTGCCTCTGGGCACGCTGCCATTTACTTTACCTTGATACACTTGTTTCATTAGTCGTTCATCCTTCAGTTTCTCTACATGCCCGAACCATCTTAACCGATTTCTTTCCCATGTGTCAACTAGCGTCTCTCCCACACCATATTCCTTAAGGATTATCTCGTTGCTCACTTTGTCTATGAGAGTATTCCCGCATATTATGCGCAAGAATCTCATGTCAATCACGTTAATTTTACTCTTATCTCTTTCTTGATAGGTCCGTGTCTAGCTGCCGTATTGTACAGTCGATAAAAATATAGAGTTATGTATTGCCATTTAGCCTTATTTGATATATTTTTACTTCTGATAAGGGGCTCTGCTCTACCAATAACCTTCTTACTTTTGTTTATGCGTCTTTCTAGCTCCTCATCCATCTTCCCGTACCTAGTAAATAAGCTACCAAGGTATACGAATTTATCAACTTGTTCTATTCTCTCATCATTTAATACAATGTTGCATATTGTTTTCTCACTCTTTCCTTCGAACACCATAGTTTTTGTTTTATTTTCGTTAATTTTGAGGCCTATGCTCTTCATGCTTGCATTAAATTAATTCAACATTCTTTGCAAATCTTCTAAAGATTCTGTTATGACAACCTTATCATCTGCGAACTCTAACCCACGTACCCTTACTGTTTCGAGATTCACAACTATTCCGTCGACAAGAGCTGTTCTTAAACACTTGTTTAAGTATAAATAGCCATGAAGACATAACGCATTCTATATACACATTTATATATATTATGTGTATCATAAAATATCATAGGATGCATCATATATATTATACGAATTCGTTTACGTTTATGATGATTTAAGACTTCTACAAGCCTAATTGCACTTTTAAAAAATTGAAAAAATTCGATTATTTTTACAACAAGTAAAAAAGATTTGTGCGTGTCCAGTTAAATAGAAAAACAAAACTTTTTTTCATGCACTAAATTTTGCTAAATCGAGACACTAGTAATGGTATTACCCAATGGTCGCACAGGCCTGACACAGCTCTGACATAACTACTGCTTCTCTACAGTTTGCTTAAATTAACAGCTGTATCAGAGAATAAACTACTTTAAAACTGTAGGGAAAAATATAAAACTTGTCTGTCGAAAAGGTTCTTAGCGAGCTAAAAAATGACTGCAAACATAATTATTTCACTCTTGTTTAACATCTAACTGCTTTCTAATTGACTTTTTGAACACGCAAAATTTTCTTATGATTAAGTAGAATATAGTTTCCTTAATGAAAACTTATTCAGATGGGAGTTAATCATTTCTAGAATTTCATATGAATAAAAAGAATTCATTCATTATCACTTGATTTCGTTACATGAATATTCTACACAACACCAAAAGTGTGTAAAGCTTATTGAATATTTAATTTATATTATTCAAGAAACGAGATCGGACTCATGGAATGGAATTTTTGTGTTACCGAGAGTTCTTACACTTTTCGTAATTTCTAGCGAAGCAACTAAAATCAATGAGAGTGAAGAGTGTGCGCTGGTAAACTTAAGTAATTTCGCAATCCGAATGAAACTTGTTCCGAAAAAGCGAGCAAGATATTCCAAGAAACGTCTGCGAGCTGTGCCAGTCTTGCACCTAAAACGCAAACATTTCAAAACGGTAGGTAAATTGGCGTAAATGATTAACCGATCCATTTCTTCGCTCTTTTATTCTGATTCTTAAACTTCTTTCGAAACTTTAAAGATTATTCAACAAAACACCTTTCCCTAGGATCAATAAAGTTCATAAGACTTTGATAAGTTTAATGAAAATTAAGATTTACGGATGTTACTCTTTTCTAAAATTCTTGCACTGGGAGACTTTTCGTTTGAAAAACTAAAACAAAGGTTTGGAACTTTAGTATTATACAATATCAAACCGGGCAGAAAAGTGATGTGTTTCAAAAAATTGATATAGTGGTTTTTAACTGGCGAATTTCATATTTTTGTTACAATAAGTGAAAGAAGGGTTGCACTATTTAGCATAAAAATTGTCAATATTAATTATTCAGCATATTAAAGTAAACGAACGGTTTCAAAACGACATTAACGTAATGAATTCGAAAGACTAAAACAATCTTTTCAAACTTTCGCGGAAACAATATAAGATTCTGAAATTCACTATACACAAAATTATGACTCATCGTTAGAAAGATTTGAGTGGAGGAAAAAAGTATAACTGCAACAAGAGAAGTAAACACTACTAATGCACATAAGTGAAGCCATCAGTACCACTGCCTGATACACACATATACACAACAGAGTCATACTACGCAATACAATCTCAGCTTAAACTTAATGTCTATTAT
>JAAAKG020025373.1:0-19996 GCA_010014905.2 Druon quercuslanigerum | reverse complement strand
ATGAAGATCCACGTCGTAGCTAAGAAGCAGTATAAATCTTATTGAATATATCTTATTGTCTTGTTATTATTATCTTGGCCCCAGTTTTTTTGTGTAGCTCTATCACATCGCAACAGAAACGCTTAAAAATAAGCAACCATATGCAAAGGAAACCTTTTTTAAATAACGGCGCGACACAACAAAGCCGGACGTGACACAGGAAAAGCTACATAGCTTTTTAATTTTGTAATTAAAAAAAATAAATCAACTTCGAGGTGTCCATAAAGTAACATCCTGAAGGAAGCTAACGAACTCTGAGCAAACCCGTTGTCAATGGGGGTCCGGATCATGTAACAAGCGGAAAATCACATTTCAGCATGTCACATTCACGGAAATTCACATTGCGCACAGTAAAAATAAATACTTAAATTTATATTCGACTTAATTTCAGAATTGACTTGAATTAAAGGAATAACTGAATTTAAGTGTGCAAACTATCTTGAACAATAAAGCACTAGCTTACCCTAAATAAAAAATCAGCATATTTCTACTGGCATAAAGTAAAGCATGCTCCTAAATTTCAATATTCAGTTCTAAAAGTGACTTGAAGGTAACCTGAAATAACATATAAGGCTTTTTTTACCTAAAATAAATGAATATATGTTCCTAAATTTCAGGTTCGTACTACCTTGCCTGACATTACAGAACGTTTGCGCGAATGTACCTCTCGTGGCCATTTATACTCCTACTCAAATAATCCATGTCGCGTTTGTCAGTTTCGGCCTTTGGATATAATTACGTAACGCAATTTTCCCACGATTTTTGACCCCACCTGCCCCCTTATTACCGCTTTTTTCCATTTTCCCTACCTTTTTCTGTATTTTATTGCACATTAAAAACTTGTATATTACCTAAAACGAATAACCATACAAGAACAACAAAGAAGTGACGGTTAGGCCCGAGCAATTTCTGGTTTTTACTTAGAATATTACCTTTAATTTCGTTTAGGATAGAGTATTAGCTTAAGGTTACATTAGTTTTCAGTATGCATATATTCCTAATTTAAGGGCGTGTCTATCTGACTTTCAGGTCGTGCCTCCCTGAATTTCAGATAGTCCCGACCTGAATTTCAGGAAACTAATTCCCCTAATTTAATGTTCAGATATAATTTTTAATTTTAGATTGACTATACTTCTTTTTGTGACACCTTAAAATAAGCAGGATTTTCGTCTTAAATTAAGTAATTTTTTTGCTGTGTGGCTTCTCTTATTTGAAATTATTTGATGTTCACAA
Source organism: Druon quercuslanigerum (assembly GCA_010014905.2). Lineage (NCBI taxonomy): Eukaryota > Metazoa > Arthropoda > Insecta > Hymenoptera > Cynipidae > Druon > Druon quercuslanigerum. The sequence continues at coordinate 18,724 of JAAAKG020025373.1, read as the reverse complement.
AAAATTGTCAAAAATTAATGGTGTGACTTAAATTATTTCTGTGACTATTCATAGACGTGTCTTCCCGAATTTTTGTCAATTTTTTGTCGAGTTTAGATTTTTCCAAATGAAAGATGCCACAAATGTGACTCGCCGCAAAATGTGACATGCCGCGAATCTATGGCATCCCGCAATGTGACTTTCCGCTTGTCACTTGACCTGACCCCACATAGAATTGTACACATTTTTTACCTTTTAATTTAGGAAACAAAAACAAGCAAGTACTTTTGAGTTATTACTTAGTTTTTGTTGAATTGTGGAAAGAACAGTCAAAAAGAAGTAAACACTTTTAAAAAATAATAAACATGGATTTTCACCCCCTTATATATTAAACTAAACCGTAATTATAGTCTCGTATAGAATATATGATTAAGTGATTGATTACGTTTACACTCTACTCTACAGGGACATGAGTTACGTCAAAAAAATTGTTTTAAGCCAATTAAACGAATTTCCAAAATTTCGCACTACGCGCGTTTGTGTTCATATATAAATTTTGACCACTTTGAAGAGTTCAGAATTTAGTCAGAAGAAGAGAAATAACAATTTTGAAATTATTTACAATAAAGTAGAAATTGTACCATTTATATTAGATTTTTGCAAAGTTAGATCCTGTTGAAAAGGTGGAGGACGCGCGTGTTGTGAAAGTACTAGATTTTATTCAGCTATCAGATTTTTTTCTTCTCCTTTCTCATTTCCTCGTCACGTCGAAATTGTTGGTTCGAACTTTAAGATTTTCAGCCACCACTCTTCTCTCATTTTCTATCACTCTTCCTCCAATCACGCGAATCTCTTCTCTGTCCTTTTTTTCTATCTCTCCTTCTTACAGAAGCGACCTTCTGACTTGTGACACGCGTTTCTATTGGGACGGTTGCCAAGGAAACCAAGCAGTATGACATGGACTATTGAAGAGGTTAAAGGGGACACAAATCCAATTCATCAAACACATGAAAAGCACCTCAAAGAGTATACTTACCCTTAAGACAGTTTTGGGAATTTCTATCTCAATTTATAAATATTAACCACTCAAGTATAGTTATATAATACGAAGAATGTTTAGACAAAGTAGAACTTCGAACTTTAAAATTTTCATTTTTTTCCCGAATATTTCCAAAAGAACAATGGAAAATAAATAGGTAGGGGGAGTCTGGGCCCAAGCCCCATTGGGTCCTTATTGTCAGCAGCATGTAGTATGTTTCGAGATGTATAATTTTCTTTAATGCATTTTTATCTGAAACTACTGCAGATATTTCGTTGTTCCTTTTTTTTTAAAGAAACATTTCTTCAATGTCTATTAAAGTATGTATGCGATTTAATCAGGACTTTATACGGAACCTAAAAAAATTAATGAAGAAAGGAATAATTATTATACCATTAAGACATTTCCCTTGTGGGGTGGGCTGACTCACTCGGTGTGGATGGGAGTAATGTGAGGAAGGAGATATAGATTGTTTAGATTTGTTTCAGGCGTATTCACTATACTGACTCTTTAATAACTATATCTGTTGCCATACTTTTCACTCATGGGATACTTCTCTAGCCTCGTTCACCTCCATGCATTTTTTATGCAAGCTCTCGTGCTTCTGTGGCTTTTTATGTTTCTTCTATTAAGGATTTCATTCACGCAATCTAACCATTCTTTTCGCGGTCTGCCTCTGGGCACATTGCCATTTACTTTACATTGATACAGTTGTTTCAGTAGTCGAGCATCCTTCTTTCTCTCAACTGCGTTACATAAAAAGTTTTTTGATTTTAAAAAAGAGATCCCTGCGCTGCTAGAAATTTCTATAGCGATTTTACTATAAATGCAATGGCAATTTTTACGTGAGTAAATGTATATTAAAATTGCAAAAAATTTTAACAGTGTGTCTAAAGTCAAATGAGTCTTGTTTTGATTTCTTTATTCCATTAAGCCAAATCCTTTTCGGGATAAGCGTGACTCACTCGGTTATATCCTCTTTATACTGTCGGGGATTAAGGAATTCAGTGTACTTGACGGGACAAGGAGGGGAGTGGTATAGATTTATAGAATAATTTATCATTTCCATGTTCCTTGCTTAAACAACAGGTTTGTTCTACAACACTGCTCCGACCCACCTCGCGGATCAATCCCTTTAACAATCAACCCAGGTGAGGAGCTTCTCAAAGTCACAATTTAAAATTCTCCACTTGGGCATATTATTATGTAAGGTCTTTCGTTTCAGGCATGAGTCACTTCACTGGTGCTCTTCATCATGCATTTCTTATACATTTTTTGTCGCAGCACTTTTCTGCCCTAGCATATCTACTTAGCATTCTTTACGTCCATGCATTCTCTCATGATAGCTCTTATGTTTCTAAGGCTGTTTATATATTTTCAAGTAAAGGTCTCATTCACACATTTCAACAATTCTTCCCTCGGTCTGCCTCGGCGTACCCCACCATTTACTTTACGTGAATACACTTATTTCTTTAGTTATTTTTTGTGTTCATTCTGAAAAATATTAAAAACTAAAAAAAATTACATTTTTGATAAAGCTATGCTAGGTATACGAAAAAACGCTTATAAGAAAAATGATTTATCTTACTAATTTCCACAAATAAAAAGTGAAATTATGTAACATATTTGCGCAAGAAGGCTGATAAAATAATGTTTCCAAAATCAGTTATTTTTAAACATATGCTCAAGAAACTAAATTGGCGTAACATAATTGCACAGAGTTAAAATAAGAGATGTGTATTTCTAAACAACAGTGTGTTCGACTCATTAGAGACTCTAATTCGAAAAGATATAAGAAGCCATACAAACACAATAGCTTGCATAAGGAAATATGTGAACTTGAAGGAAGCCTGAAACGAAAGTCCTTGGATATTAATGGGATATTAATGTTATTTAATAAACGCTCATATTTGACGTCCCATTTTACAATTGGCAGGTTATGTAAGGCAATGATGGCCACCAATCTTTCCGCCTCAAAGGTAACTAGAAAATACATATGCAAACAATCTCTATAACTTTTTACTGAAAATGCAATGTATGATGGACGCGCTGCTACCCACAGTAGCCAAATGAAAGTCTTAAGCAAGATATGCAATATGGTTTTTGCGAAAGAGATTGATTATTTATCGACCTGGGCCGGAGCAATGTTGTGGAACGAATGTTTTATTAAATTAAACAGCATCGGAATTCTATAATAATCTAAAATTATCTACCCCCGCCGCTTATACCGCCTTGTACGATTCCCATAATCACATTTCTAATATGAGCTCCCTAATCCCCGGCTAGAACCAAGTGAGTCAGGCTTAATAATGGCACAATAATAATAATAAACAATTGTTTGCCTCAAATAGATCTAAAAGTTTTCTTTCGACTACTGTTTGCTAAGACGCTTAATTTTCCTATATTCATCATCAAACAATAAATCGAACAAAAATTATTGAAACACATATTTGAACCGCCTGCGGTGTAAACCTGTTAACTTGCATTACAGACATTTTACACGGTGAAGGAAAATCGTGGTTATTTTTGGAGTTTTAGATATTTAAAAAAAATGTAAAATGTGTTTTAATCATTTTTAAGAGAAAAATAATACATGTTAGTTTTATAACATTTAAATCAAAACTGAACGTTAAATGACAAGAGAGAGCCATTCATATTTTATGTACAAGGGGTCTAACGTGCCAAACCTTTTATCTGCAGTTGTCTACCGCTGGTTTTTTATTGTTTTCCCCGGGCTCGCATTTTTCTGCATTGTTTTTCATGCAGAGGGCAAGTTGTATGTGTCAAAATGTTTAGAATCGCATGCCGAGCATAGATGTGCTTCCAAAATTTTTTATATTTTATGGCACAAATTTTATGAGTGTTAGTAATCGAGGCACGTCGCTCACCTTCCACTTTTCAGTGATCTGTAGACGATACATATAAGATGACATGAAAGTAGCCACAAATAACTTTCGACACACGCATATCACTAGCCTTTTCTTTTAGTAAACTGAGCTGATGTGAGATAAAACACAGATTTCCCGTAAGTCGCCATACACAGTTAACAGGTTTTGACCGCGGACCTATGCTCTGGATATCAAAACCCGATTTTAGAAAATCTATTTTTTTTTAAACTGAACGGAATTTTTTTACAAAAAAATCGATTTTGAAAAAGTTGTCGGTTGACAGTTTAAGTCCGCGGACACTTCATTTAATATTAAACAATTCCATATAATAAAGACATGGTTACGTTTTGTAAATACTTTAATCGAGTGCGAAGCGCGAGATACATGATGAGAAGGTATTTCTTGAGGCCTAAAGAGCTTTAACGAACGAGAATTTGCAATTTCGAAATTACAGAAGTCAATGGTGAAAATTTCTTTTAGAGCCAACTTTTTATGTAAATAATTTTCAAGGTCCATTTTTGGTTTTTGGTTATTATTTATATAAATATCAGCTAACGTAGCTAAACGAGTAATTTTAATGCCTATAAGAGCTAGAAAAAAAACATTGAGTGATCTTTTGAAATAAATACTCATGTACGTTACTTGATAGAAATATGTGGAAAAAAGTCTTATTTTTGTTAAAACTTAATTTAAGTACACGCTAAATTAAACCTATTATGCAAAACTTAGATTCAATCCTATTTGTGGTCCTAAACAAGATTCGTTTGACTTAAAAAATGGTTCTCATTCTAAGACTAAAACTTTTTATTTCTGTTCTGTATCGGAGAAACTTTGAAAGAAAGAAAAAACTCAAAATTGTCACTACTTTCCGCAACCTGACGAAAAAAGTTTTATTTTCACCTTCTTTTGGAATTTTTCAGTAGAATGCTATTATCATGATATATGTTTTATTTTGACCTAAGCGTTTCAAAAAATCATTTCATGGAGCTTTTTCGAACATTTTATGAAAACATATTACGCAAAAATAGTGATAATTAATAACTGTTGTTTGTAATCAATGCTGGTAAATTGATTTTAACTACATTCTAATTTTTGAATGTATAAAATTAACAAGTTCAGCTCACATTATGAATAGTTCCGATAATTATTCTGGGGATTTATGCTAAAATTGCAATGCATCGTGGGCAGACAGAACACTTGATTTTTATAATCCTTAACTCTAAAATTTGGAACTCTACTCTTGATTTTTGTCTTTTGCAACTTAATATAAGTTATATCTGTGAATCCCTATTATTTGAAAAAATTTGGCAATATTTTGTAGCAATTTTTCAATTTAAATTTGTAGTTTAGGACAGGTGCATGTCAGTAAAGTTTTCGTACATTTTTATTTATAATTTCTGAACACCCTACTGATATGATTTTATGAAAAATGCATTATTCAAAGGAAAAGTGGAAAATGACTAGAACCTAAATTGGTCAACTTTACGTCTATCACTTTTTAATAGTTACTAGTTTTAGTGAGAATTGCGTTTGAAATAAAAAATACTTTTACACATATCTCCGAAAGTCCTGTAGTATTACTGTACTACAGGTTCCACAACATTCTGCAGTACACCACTCTTTACTGACCACCCCTTAACAGCAGTTATTTTTACACATTTTTAGGGCGTATTTCTATGGCATAAATTAGCATAGCGCATTTGCGAAGTGCATTTTTGAACCAGTAGGATGATTGCAGGAAGTGTGCTGAAAAATCTTATTGCGCGAAAGATCTATACTCAAACCTGCTACTAATATATGCTTCTAAAATAATACTTTTTTCAGCAGTTAAAATTTTCAGAATATTTTTGAAATATTTTCTAAATTCCGTATTTGCTTATTACATTGATATTTTTAAAACATTAATAAACAGAATAATCAAATAATTCTGAAAATAAATAATTTACTGAACTCTACATTTTTTATTTTTCTGTAATGTGGATTGTACAGAATTCATTAAAAAAAACCTTTTGAAAGGAAAATACAAAAATTCCAAATAAAAAATACAAGATAGAAGATGGAAGACGAAATATTGACGTTAGCATCGATTATACTTTCAAATTCACTTACGCCAGAATCGCGTCAATTGTAAAAGGAGAGCGCTCGGAAAATTTTTTGTGCGAACTGAAATGGTTCGTGTAAAATTGGTAATGGATGCAGCATGAATATAAGTCTTGATTCTGTACCAAATGCGTCACCCAAAAGTTTCACAGAAATGAGAATATTTGCATTTTTTGGAATCCTACTTTTTCCCTCTTTTTATTTTAAAAGCTCCCCAAGCTTCAATCATAAATGACGTGCAATTTAAAATTTAAACTCGTACGATTGTGAAACTTCAATTTCGAAAATTTTACTTTTTATATATTCACAGTTCTAAATTGTTCAATTTTAAAGCAGTTAGCATTAAAGTTCTTACTCTCTTCAACGCTTTATTTTTAATTTTGTATTTTTGGATTAGTCTGAGTTGACAGAAAGTTGTTTAGTTTGAGATGATTAAACGGTTTTCAACATTTAAATTTAAACAAATTGATGTAATTACGTGCAATCGTTTGTAATCGCCGAGTTTCTGTACAATTTTATGGAAAAGTGCTGATTAGCTATTTAAAATTTTTTTCCTGAAAAACAGAAATTCATTCATTTAAAACTTATTATTTTCTTTATGTTATAAACTTTGTCGAACCTGGCTTCGAAATTCTGCTCAATTATATGTAAAATAAAGGTTTTCATTTAAGTTTTCTCAGCCGAAAATGATTCTTCAAATCTTTATAAAGCGTTGATGAATTTTTTAAATTGTATTCTCATTATTAAAGTAAAACTACCATATAAAATTTGGATACATTTTTCATTTACGATAGGACCATACCAAGATAAAAATGCGTCTATTATTGAAATGTTATCTTTCTCAAAAACTTTTTGTAAGATTTGGCTAAATACGTCACGTTATATAGATTAGTTCCATTGAAACAAAATTATTGTAGATATAAACTTGATAGATTTACTATTTTATGTATACTGGATTTTTGGGATTGTTTTACAAATCCAAAAGCAAGAAAGCTAAGAAACGAATGTTTCCTAGAAACCAAACCAAGGGAGATTTCGTTATCAAAATATTGATTTAAACATTACTTAAAATAAGGGTAGAAAGCGTACCTCACGACAAAAAGTGTTTTCACTTATTTTAAGGGTCGTTTCCCTCAAATATTTAAGCATGAAATTCCAAATTTCCAAAAAAAACAAAAGCATATGAGATTTTTTATTATACTATTGGGACTAAAAATTAATCTTTATCCTAGTTTGAATGTTAGGGCAATGTTCAAACAACCCTTAAAACAATTTTAACGCGTTTCTTAGCTAGGTTATGTTTCTAACATTTACTGTGAAATAAATTCCAATCCCAACTGTATAATAACAAAACTTCTATGATTTAGGTTTTCTGGAAGTGTCGATCATCTTATTTGAATGATTAGAGGATGTTAAAACAATCCTTAAATAAATTCAAACGTTTTTTCTGTTAATGGAGCCTTCACTTATTTCAAAGTCATTTATCACAATTATTTGTTAGTTGTTTATTTATATTTATAAGTTATTTGTCATAGTTTAATGAATAAAAAAATGTGCATTGGTTTTGGTTTCTAGGAAATGTCGGTTTCCTTGCTTTAATGTGCAGGGTATAAAGTAGCCAAATCTAATAAAAAGTTTTTTAAATTATCCCCAGTATGTTAACCTGAATCACTTTGTAACCTCTGTATTTCTGCATTGAGAAGGATTATTAATCTACATGTTCGAAACTACAAAAAAGTATAATTACAGACGTTTTGATAACAAGCCATTATCTGCACATTTGCTACAAGGTCCTTTGTAAATAAAAAATACAAAATACAAAAAAATTTTAATTATTTAGACACGGAGCTGAAACAGGTTGTTTTAAAAGTTTATTCTATTTGGGTAAATAATTTGGTGAATGAACTTGGGTTAAGTGCTCTCTCATTTCCATGCACTTTCCGAGCCCTAATTAATATTCCAACCCTTGAAACTCGTTGACGGCAATTATACAGTCCGCTTTTTCTGTCACTATATAATCATTTAGGAAGGTTTACTGTTTCGCTAATTAACATTTTCCAAGGGTGTACTATCTGCCTCGCGGAGGGGTATAGTATCCATGTAAAACTCTGGGATCTGGGCGCTATCCTCAGCTATTGGATGAAAGGGCGTGAAAAGGAGTAAAGAGCGACGAAGTGGGTGGGGTGGGATGGGGTAACCGAGCGACAGAGGGGTGACGCTGTTAACAGCTAATGAAAATTAGCTTCCCTCGCCTGATTGAGCGTCAAATCGTTCCTTTCTTGTTTCGGTAGAGAAGTCCGGTGTTGTTAAAACGATCGATTCGTTTCGTGCTTGAAATTCTCCGTTCTCAAAGTTCATCAGAGATGGAATCACGCGAGAACAGGGTTAAATACCTAACGATGCTCGGATTCAAAAGACCACCCCTTTTCGTTCACAACAGATATCTCTATTTCAAGATTTGTAGACCACACAGGAAAAATGTGTAGTGCAAACAGAAAAATACTGAAAAATCAAATTAATAAAACTAAAATATATTTGAAAGAAGCCATTTTTGTTTTTGAATAAGCTATTTGACATAGTGAATTTAAAATGTCATACAAAATTGAAACTCCCATGTTGAATTTTTAATTTAGCAAGAATAACGGAGAAATTATGTAAGCTGGCATGCAAGTGACCTTATTAATCTTTATAATTTAAACATAAACTGTGAAATCACTTATAAATTTAAAATTTCTGTCAAAATTATTCCCATCTGATTCACGCTATATTCAGACTTTCAACATTTAGATTTCAGCTATAATAATATCGTTGTTTCAAGGATTTCAAAAACTGATTTTGAAATCATTTTCGAAATAAATTTCAATACAAATCCCCATTATAAATATTTTGCTAATACCATTGGTTTGTTTTCAGCAATATTTGTGGCCAGATCAAGGATCGATATTGTGTATTGTTCTTTGAACTATATACATTTTTCCGTGTATGTTATATTTCTTTATCATGAGAAAAGGGAAAATCAATACAAAGTTTCGTTTCGTTGCATTGTAGCAAGAGTAATTTTCTATCTGGAGCATTATCCGAAAAATTTACATCTCGTTAGGTTTAACCCTTCCGGAAAGAGCCCTTTGTCATCTTTTACACTTCACATTGTATTGCAAGATCGATTCCGGAAGAGTTAGAGGGATGAATTAAATTGAAATGCTACTTTAGGCTTTTTCTTATCATGTAAAATTATTTTTCGTTGTAAAATTTTTAGCTTCGAGAAATAGGTATGGTTTAGTCATATTTTATGATTTTTTTAAATATTCGAGGTATAAAATCGATAAGTTTCGAAATTTTTAGAATTATATAAGCTTTTTCAATACTTTCTGTTGACAAATTTTTCTATAGATTTACAGAAAATATTTAAGTCTGCGTCTAGCCGCCCAGAAAAATTGAGGGAGTTGGAAAATGGGACTAGCGAAACATATAAAAATGTCGTCTAGGAATCCTTTTAATATTGTCGAAACTTTTCAATTGATAAAAATGTCGTTCAGTAAGCATCTTTGCTCAAGAAATTTTATTTACCGATAATATTTTCCAGACTGACCTTTCTTCTATCAGTTTAAAAGCTCTTACATTATATGGGCGATAACTAAAAATTTAATCACTTTAAGTCTCAGTCATTTTTTACTTTTCCTTGGAATAATAAATTTTTTCTCATTATTATCTCAGTAAAGTACTTATATAATTTAAAGCACAATTTAGTAAATGTCTTTACTTTTATACTTCTTTTTAAAATTCTAAATAAAGAAGTACGTAAAGTGTCAATATTTTTAAGTTGAGTATTTAGAAAATTACTTCAAAGTGTGCCCCACAATCTTTTTGTCTGATCACGCTGCATTGCCATTTTAGTACAAAACTCCAAAAAAAATTTTCAAAATTTAGGCTTATCTTGTAAATATTATACTTAAGAAGGCTTCATTACGGTTAAAAATCGGTTTATTAACGTTGATTCTAAATAATAGTTAATAATGATCATAATTTTTTCGTAATATATTTTATAAAATGAGCAGTAATGCTCTATATTAATTTATCATATCACTGAGAAAAATGTTTGGTATCATATAACTAAAAGAAACAAATATTTTGTTGAAATAACAAAAACATTTATTTAAGATTAATGTATCAAAAAATATTACCTTATACAGAAAAATCAATAAGTTCAATAATTTTTTTAGGAAAAGCGCTTTTGGAGCGTAGAGCAGGCTTTCTGGCAATAAAGACAAAGAACGACAAGAAAAAATGTTAATGCATAATTATAAGGGCTTCTGAAACATGTCATAGTCCTGCCGTTGTGCATACCACGCATTTCGATAGGTGAGTTGACAAGAAGTAAATGCCTTAAATTTAACATTTCTTAACCACCAAATTGAACATTTTTGATAATTACTTATAAAATCTAAAAAAAAGTTTATAAAACAAAAACTTTTCTCACAACCAGAATTTTTTAAAGTAATCCAGACCTTTATTTAATTTGAACAAAAAAGGCCTGTTCTTTAAAATTTTTTAAAATATTTTCTAAACATTTTTGTTTTTTCATAGTCACATGCCCTATCACACGAATTTTAACAACGTGTAAAAAATCAATCATGAACACGTTTCTTCATCTTTTAGTCTTACACATTTATACTCTCTTGTTACCCTTTAACTAAAAAAATATATTTCATACGGTTTCACAATTTTTTTTATTTTCAAAATCTCATCGCCTAGATTGCTCAAAATTTTTAAATATATAGATAATTTTCAAGCCTAAACTCGTTACAACGGAAAATGATGTTATTTTTGAGAGAAAAAATCAGTAAAAAATTCATATTTCCCTGAACAGTGAATATTCATCTTTTACAGAAAAATTGTGATTTGGATATGGGTTTTAGGTATCAGAAAACCTCGAATAATATAGAAAATAAATGAATAAAATAAGGTATTTTTCATGAAATTAGATAATAAAACGTGTTTATTTTCTTTATTAATAGATAGTGTCTATTTGTTCGGAATATTTTAATTTTTGTTGTGAGTTTAAGAAGATTGTCAAAGTGTTAATATCTCTTTCGTTTAAGAATTATTTGCCATTCATATTCCTACTTTGATTACTTACTCTTGGGTGTGGTTTCCCCTTTTTTGCAAACATCCGCTATTAATACATTAAAATTAAATTTAGCCTGGTTATTCTATTCAAAAGTATGAGGTATGCAAGACACACGAAAACCACAAGTCATTAAGTCGTGTTTCAATACAAGTATCTTTACTGTCAGACAGTAACAGTGTCTGGTTCGGAAGAAGAGTATTATGGCTTTAGCGTGTTTATGCATTGTTATAAACAAAACGGTAATGGACTGCAGAAGCGACCATAAAGCTTCCCCTTCGGTGTTAAAAAAAATCGAGAGGCGCTTACGAGAATCAATTTTGAATCAGGAATCTTACATTGAAAAAAATTGTTTGGACTCGGATACTTTGAAATGTGTTTAGAGTTTTAAAGTTCCATCTGTTTCGTTTTTTTTTTTTACTGTAATAACTTCATATTTATGATGCATGGGAAACCGAGAGAGTCGATGGGGTGGTCCTTGAATTTAGAAATGGAAGTTAGTGCAGAGCTTTTTCTGTAAAAAAATTGGATAAAGACTGCAAACAGTTGATAATGATGTTAACTGCTAATTTGACAACTGCAACCAGATTCGCAACTCCTGATGCACTTGTCAACTGTCTGCAGCGATTTGATGAAATCTTTACATCAAAAAAGCTTGGTGTTTCTGTACATCCTTGTTCAATAAAAATATAAACCAGGCAGCAGTTCAAAGACATTAATTGTATTTTTAATATCGAATTTATACCCTTACTCTTATATTATATCCTAGCCGAGAGTTCACAAGTAGTGACTTTCTTTAAATTATGATTTATCTCTTTGAAAAGTAATCGACTTTAGGATGAAGGTAATATTAGCCATCAGACTGGGATTAATCTAACTCTTTTGTTTGTAACGGATGAGTGTCGGTTCTTTTGCGTTTTTCATAAGCGACGGTTAAGCCTGCAAGTCTCCGCGTCTGAATAAACATATCTTGTGTCTGTCCGGCCCACCCAAATGGAACTATTAAAACACTTATGGGAAAAAACTGACTTCTTCGTGGTGCGGCAAGTCGTCAGCTTCGTTTTGGTCGACGAAAAACTGCTGGTATTCTTGGAGGGGTCACGGATTGGAAATACGCTGTTTAAATGGCCTAACAAGTTTTACGACACTTTCGACTCCGAGAGGATTGTGTTGTGTTATAAGCATAAGGAGGCCCATAAATCATGCCTCTCTCACGACTCTCCACACTATGTTGCCAAATTTGCCACTTTGCACACGGTATAAATTATTGTTTTCTTACTATCTCCTAGGTGTATTGGTAGGTTATTACAAAGTTTTGTAAATCTAAATAAAGGATGCCGGGGCATAAGGGCGTTAGTGCCATATTTCGGAAATGATTTTGATTGTTCTGATATAATTCATCTCCCTGTAGAAGATTATGATACAGTTCGATTCAGTAGTTATTCATAATTCATGTTTATTATTTTGCTTTCAAAGTTAGTTACTCATGTCCACCTGTTTTTTTCACAATTCAATAGAGGTAAGTAGTAGCTCGAAACCCAACTGCTATTCCAATTCTCCAATTATTTCCGAACAAGAGTCACTGAGCAGCCACTTTCCGTCCCTTTTCCTAATTTTTTCAAATTTCCTTTTTTTAAATAAATTAAAAAGTTAAGTTATTCATACAGGTCGATAGAGTTAAGTAATAGATTGAAAGCTCTTTTTCCATATTCATTTGAAAATAAAAACGTTATTGCAGCTTTATCTGTACCAGTTTCGGCGTTTTTTGTAACACTACGTTTATGGGTAAGGGTTTGTTTGCAAATGCTTGTTTGTTTTTAAGCTTTCCTTTCATTTGGTCGGAGTTCCATGCTCCTTTCAGGATGTTCCTTTTATGATGCGATAAAGCTAAGTATACCTTAAAACGGGGGTAAGTCGCTCATATAAGGTAAAGTTGCTCGCTAATAAATTCGCATTAAATAAATTTCAAAATAAAGTTTGATAGCTCTACGAATTAAAACAATCGATAATCTTTTATTGTTGTCCTAGGAAATCTGATGTTGAACTTTAAAATATAAATTAGGACGTGAGCAACTTTACCCTACATAAGCGGCTTTACCTCGTTTACGGTAATATTTTGAAGGTAGTTTTGTGCTTAAAAAAAGTCGAAAGCATTAAAGTTAATTCGAGTCTTTCGCACAGTATATCCTTATGTCCTTCAAATTTAAAAGTTCAAAACTTAATTTCTTTTTTCTTAAACATAATGGTCTCAATATCCATTAAGTCAATTCTGAAAAACAATCAGGATACGAATTTTTGAGCAGTTAGCCGACATTTAATTGCATAAGCAGAATTTTATAGTTAGAGGAAAATAAGAGACAATTTGAGGGTAACATTTGTCATATATTTTATACATTTATTTACACTCTAATATACACGTCTGCTTCGTCTAATAAATACATGGATCTGATAATGTTTGACACTTACAAGTAGTTTCACCTAACATATATTCCTGCCCTAAGGATGAGGATTTAAGTAATTAGAGTAATTCATGCTACAGAAATAGTGTACACGCTTTCTTTAAAAATTATTCACATAGCTCTAAAGAATATACAAAATAACCTGTTGAAGGCATACTCAGGAAATTATGGAGAAATTTAACATGATATTAGAGGTATTGAAAAAAGTAAAATTCATAAAATTATTTTATTTCCAAGTTCATTGCTATTCAATTAGTCAGTAGTATTCAATCTGTGACAAACATTTATTCAAACTAACTCTTATTCATATAAAACATTAACTAATTATACATTTTTCTAAAACAAAATTCTATTCGTGACATTAAAAAATTTTACTTTTTTAACACATCTCCTTTTCTTATCCAAAGTTTATAATTAATACGTAGCCTTTCTTTGTTTTTTTCATGAAAAATTTGTCAATTTATATACATGCAGATGACTGTAACTTATTCATGAATGAAAGAAAAGTGAAAAGTTTGTTCTGTCGCTTTTTTCTTCGGAAAATTGAACTGGAAATTTTATTTGTTTAAATAATAACCTTACAATTAGTGTATTACTTGAGTTTCTTTGCTGTGGTGGTTCATGCAATATTCGTAACGACGCTTTTCTCAGGAGACGAGTGTCTCGTTTTTTTTCAACGTCAGACTCCACCCGTCATCGCTACTAATTCCCCTTTGACATCATGACAGTTGTACGTCGAAAGTGACACGAAGTTAGTCGGATCTTTCTTTTTTAGAGAAACTCGATGAGAACGAATTCAAAGTAGGTGGCGCCAGGAAGGAACAATCAAAACATGTTTCAATTTCAGAAAGCTAGAGCTGCAATTTTGTAAAATTATAATTAAATCAAAATCACAATTTCAAAAGTGTTCATAATCATAAGTTTAATTAAATGCAGATTAACAGTCGTGCACTTTTCTTCAAATTAAAAAAAGCAGTTAAAACTTAATCAGTTAGGATTCAAATTTTTTGCTTGTGTCTCATTCTCTCACTACTGTCTTTATTTTTGGTTGTCTATTTTCGATATTCGTGTGTCTCGTGTTTCGTGTTCGATTCCAGGAATTGTTGTTTGAACTTGAATTTGAGGCGAATGCAGTGGTGAACAAAGGAGGGGATGATAGGGTAGGCAATAATACGGAAATCCATTCAGAGCTTTGTTCACAGGATGAATTTGTGGCCCCGACATGTGTCCCGGAATTTGGCCGGAGCCACGAAGTGGCAATCCTCTCAAATGCTCATCCGGATGTACTAAAACGCGAACAGCTACGCGCCTTGCTGTTCCAGAATTCACTAAAGTTCCAAGCTCTTGCTGTTGACGTCTTTTGGTTTTGTATCTGCAAACCCAAAAAAAAGTTTTCCTCAAAATTCAAATTCAGTTCAAATTGTTAGCTTTATCAATACTATCGTGGATCACAGACAGTATACCCTATTTCCTTTTTTTACTTATTTCTCTCAAAATACCCAACAATTTCTACATTATTTTGGTAATTTCTGTCCCATCTTACCGTTTCTTTAAGCAGTGAATATAAGCACTATGGTGGGTCAAACATATAGTTATTACATTAGAATGAGATGATTACATATAAAAAAATTGCCTTTTAGGATTTGAAACCCGCCACTATTTAAAAATTGTGTCCGGTCTACATTAAAGCCAAGCGCAATGGCCATACAGGTAAAACGGTCAGTTTTGCTCATTTTTCATATATGTTTTAAATGATATTTAAAAAAGTTGAATACCAAAGTTTAAGATCTAGAAAAATTCTCTTTTTTCCTTACAACTGAACTGGTGAACCAATGTGATCCTTGTACTATTGAATCAAAATGCTTTTCATTTAATTAATGCATTACCTTCGATTTTGAAACCAAATTTTAACTTGAGTTTCTGTGAGTTTTAGTCCTCGTGCTAAATCCGCTCTTTCTGGGCCAGAAAGGTACTTTTGAGCTGCAAACCGTCTTTCGAGCTCATAAACTTGAGCGTGTGAGAACGCAGCTCTACTTCGTTTTTTTCGCCCTTGAAGACTCGAACTGTGCGATTGTGACTCATAAATCTCCTCCTCCATATCATCTGCAAACAATTTTAAGCAAATTGATTACGTTAATCTAAAGGACCTCGGAAGTTTTTAAATTTATGTTAGAAATTAAAAAAATATTGACCCTAAAAGCATATGCTATCGCAGTTTTTTCCAAAATGAGTTAATGACACCAAAATGCAGTTAAATACAATATATTTGCGTATTTTTAATACCTACGAGGTGCTATCTAGTGCTACGTTGCCAAATTATAATCATACAAATCAAAGAAGATGGCAATCAGTTCAAGACTCAAGACGAGTTCTAATGTCAAAGTGATGAAAGCTTATAATGTACCATAAACGCGGGCTAACCGACGAATATGTGGAGCAAAAGGGCACACTTAATTCTGTATTTAATATGTGATATTGCTTCTTCTAGGTTTTACAATTTAAGTTTTAAAAAAATGTTAGCTGCAAGCCTCTATATTTTTTACCTACATGAAGCAAACATCGCATTCAGAAATACAGAATTAAGGGTGCGCCGTTTTCCCTACATCTGCTGCTTAGCCCCAGTGTACGGCATAGAAATATTGTAAACTCTAAACTTATTTTTCGTACAGGACAATTAAAGAGGTATCTATCTCCAGGATTAGAATACGTCAGTGATATCAGGATTCGATATCAGGATCCGATAAAAGTTGGTATAATCATACTGCTATACGAAAAAATTTGGGCCCAAAGGATTTTTGAAAATTTTCCAAATTTGCGCAAGTTACGCTAGTTGCGCTATGTTTAAGTTCGGAGTCACATTTTTTTAATTACATTAGATAAATATTAGATTAAAACATTACATTAGATATTTAGATAAACCAACTTTTATCAAAATCGAACCAAATAAGTGAATTGTGAATTTGGAGCCTAACATACACCACGTAGCACCCTAGAAGGAGTGTCAAAAAGTGGCAAAAATTGGGCCTCATGGTTTATGGAAGCCTCAATATTTTTGACGTATACTGAATCCTCCGTGTAAATTGCCATACTTTTGAGTTGCAAAGTTCTATCCTAAGATACAATAATTTATTACTCCGAAGTTTTAACATTCCCGAAAGTTAAAATTTGCATCAGTGTTATAATCATTCTTGTCATTATCAGAAAAGGTCTACATGTACAAATCACCCAATTTTGAAAAGCATCTCCTGTAATGTTTGCAAAATCAAAAATAGCACGCAATCGTGCCCTACATATAAGGTTATAAAAAATTTCACAAAGCATGGTGTCTAGCTTTGACAGCGATTGATTGTACATCAAAGGTAAAAAATTCTCGACGCCTTCCTTTAAAAAAAACCTGCTGGCTGATTTCGTTCTCTCGTTGAACTGGGTATAGAGAAAAGTGAAAATTTTCAAATGCACATTCACAATTATTTTTCTTTGAAGATAAATTTACTAATAGTCGGCTGCAGATGTGTAAGTAATGGATGAAAACTCAGGTTTCATTCGAGGTTTCATTGGTCTTTAGATCCGTGCTCGAAAGAGAAGTTTCCTTGGCAAAGAGTAAACGAAACAGTGGATGGATCAGTTAGTCTACTGTAGACTTGAAAATTGGAAACATGGACAGTGAGTTCCTTCGGTGTTTGATGTCCCGTTTAAACAGCACACGTGCCGTCGCTACTCCAATTTGTTTACTCTTTACTACTCGGTAATTCCCCTTCACTAACCAGCATATTGAGTGCAAAGCAAGAATGTTAACTTGCACAAAACTTGCATCAATTCCATTTTTTATGAAAATTGTAATATATTTACATTGTCCTTCGTAATAGACTTTACGCAAATTGTTTTTATCAGATTTGTACTCAACAATTTTATGCTTTGGGATTTCTTAACAAAAAATATTTTCTTTGTCGAATAGCTTAAAGTTGAAGTGTTGAAAGAGATTTTAGATTCATCACTTAAAAGCTCATATAACCCTCTGAAACTGGAAACGATATAACGTGTTTGATGATCACGTATTCAGTAGTGGTTCAACGCATTAGCTCAAGGGAGATGGGCTTGTCTTTTGTCGATGAAACTGATCAAATGAATGTCCCCCTCTAAGCTCAGATTGTTATAGACGAAGTAGGAATCATAATCTCCCTCATAATTGACTTACAAATAAATGATTAAAGTAGAAAAAAGACTAAAAGATAAGCTTCAAATTATAAATTAAAAATTCACAAACTAGATTGATTTATTATCCTCGAGAATTTGCACGTGATTGCAAGTGTCTGTGAGCTAATTTAAGGCAAATCGTAATTCAGGAAGTTATCTATTCAATGTCTCGTGTTCTCAAATAGAATACTTCACATGATGCATGTAATGAAAGTAAATGTTCGTCCAACATATATATTTGCACTCATGCTCAGAAAAGACTCGCAATATATCATATGCACATTAGCGTATTAAGTAACTTTAAAATGATGTCGTATGTTCTATGCACGAAAGAGGTGGAGGAGGATGTAAAAAAGAGGACTAGCAATTTTCTGTGAGTGCACCTTTGAATCGGTGCCAGCACGTTCCAACCCACGTACTACCGCAAAAACGGTATCACGGACGAAACTACATAGGGTGTGAACGCATTAGGTAATTGTGGGTTTAATTTCATCGCTTTCGATTGTCACCGCGATTCTTACTTCATGAAAAGTGACTCAATGACATACAACTATGAGACAAATCACTAATAAAGAACAAACTTTTCCTAATATTTTGTACAACTCCAAACAAGAACAAAAGAATACATTTTTACATTCTTATTCATTAGAGTGTAATGTAATCGTCCAAATTTTCGATCTCTTGTTTTTAAAGGATCTTCACGTTTCGGCACACACAGAGTCCGAAAATCATAAAATTTTATCAATGTATGTATGGTTATATGAATGTTGTAGCACGCTAACTTCTAAAGGATTTTTCCAATCGAGTCATCCTTTGATAAACATTTTAAAGGTTGCAAAATGAAGGCTAACTTGGTTAACTAGATATTACCGACAAAAATTTAAAAAAATTTCGAAAAATAAACAAGATTATATGTATATATATATATATATATATATAT
>JAAAKG020025372.1:0-45135 GCA_010014905.2 Druon quercuslanigerum | reverse complement strand
GGAGAACGAGAGTAGGGCGGGGAGGGGGGGATCAGACGGCGGAGGTTGACATAAGAGAATAGTTTGCTAGCCGAAATAATAGTTTAGCAGAAATTTGATCTTTTAATATTATGGTCTTAAATTTTCAATAAAATTGATTAATTTTTAACCAAAAAGTTCTTGTTCCAAACTAATGGATCACTTACTAAAAGTTATAAATCTTAAAACCTAAAATGTGAAAATAAATTCGCATTAAAAAAAAAATTATTGAAAAGAAACATTAAATTATTCTTAAAGTAATAAAAGAACCTGAAAGACGAGATTTAACATTTTTAACTTTAATCAGAAGATAGGAAGGTTGTATTGAGAAACTTTCAACTTGATTACATCATCTTACCCAATATAAAGTGTTTGCGTATTGTTTGTCATTAATGTTATCAAACAAAAAAATTATTTTAAACTAAATTTATTAATTAAAAATCAAAGAAATTAGTTTTTGAATTCATAGTTGAATTTTTGACCATCAAGGTAATTACTGAACCAAGGACTTTAGTTTGTCACATAAAAATTGAATTTTTCACCAAGAAGATCACTTTTTGACCAGAAAAAATAATTTCCAATTAAAAACACATCAAATTCCGATACAGTAATTAAATTTTCAGGCAAAGAAGTAAATTTTGACCTCGAATGAAGAATCGATGACCAAAAAATTAATTTTTTACCAAACAGTTCATTTTTAAACCAAATCATAAAGGAATTTTGAACAAAATTATTAGTTCTTAAGCGACTAAATGAATGGACGTCGAAAATAAATAATCTATAAAAAAGAGGATTTTATAAACAAATAGTTGAACATTTAACCATAAAGATAATTTGTATAAAATACAAATTTTCAAAGCTGAAATTTTTAGCTAGGAAGATTATATTTTGAATAAATCAGCATGTAACTAAAAAAGATAATCTTTTAACCAAGTAATATTTCAACAAAAAAGAATTCAGTTTTCAATCAAAAGCAAACTAACTTTCAACCAAGCAGAATAATTTAAAAAAAAAAAAAAAAATGATTTTCAATACGATGATTAAATTTTCAAGAAAAAAAAACATTTTTAACTCAAATAAGAAATTTTGGAAAAAGGAATGTTTAGTTTTCAACCAACGAGTTGAATTTTCAAATAAACTGATCCATTTTTTAGAATTTTTAATCAACTAAAATTTTAATCACTAAAAAGAAGGATTTACAACCAAATACATAAATTTTTAAACAAAAATGAAGTGGGAATACTTTTAGTCAAAAAATTAATTTCTTAACCAATTAAATAAATTTTTGACTAGAATGATGATTATTTATTTAATAAAACAAACAATATGCAATATTGGCTAAGATTATGTAATCAAGTTGAAAGTTTCTCAATACAGCCTTCGTATCTTCTGATTAAAGTTAAAAATATTAACTCGCGTATTTCAGGTTCTTCTAATAATTAAAGAATAATTTAATTGATCTAGATTCTTTTATATTTTTAACTGAAAGGATCATTTTTGCCCCAAAAAAAATTAAGTTTACCTAAAAAGAAAGAAAAAAAAATAGTGTAATTTTCAACTAAAATGATCAATCTTCAAAATCTATTTTCGAGAATATCCATCAACTTTTAAACAAAGAGAATAACTTTACAATAAATTTGTAGTATTTTCGTTAGAAAAAAAATAAATTTTCTATCAAACACTTTTATTTACAGCCAAAAATGATCAAATTTCTACCTAAATTCTACCTTTACATTTACCCAATTCCCCTTTCACCCATTTTCACCCTACCCAAAATTTAACCATCACTTCCTCTCCCTTTTCAAACTCCTTTCTAATCTACTTGTCCCTCTTTTTGTTTTTTCTCTCATTTTCTTTCCCATTTTTTCTTTCTTATTTCCCCTAACTTTCCCCAGTTCCTCTTGCCTCAATTTTTAAACTAACCCCCGCTCATTTCTAAAGACTTTCCCTACTTCCTCTATCTTTATTTCACCTTAAGTCCCTCACTTTCCCGACCTTTATTTCCACCTATACATCCTATTTTCCCTCCACTCCTCTTCATTTTCTGTCACTTATGTAAGCCTCGCTTCGCCTATTTTCCCACCCTTTGAGATTTGAGAATTGAGAGTTGAGTTGAGAATCTAGAGTTGAGGATTGAGAATTGAGAATTAAAAGTTGAGAGTTGCGAGTTGAGAGTTGAGAGATGAGAGATGAGAATTGCGAGTTTGAGAGTTACAAGAAAACAGTTGTATTTCTGACAAAAAGGATCAAAGTTCTGCTTAAAGCCTACCTCTATATTTCTCCAAATTCCCTCTCTACTCACATTTTCCCTACCCACACTTTTAAATTCGTTTCTCTCTCTTCCCAAACTCCTTTCTCACATACTTATCTCTCTTTTAACATTTTTCCACGTTCCCTCTCACTTCGTCTACCACTCTCATTTCCCCTAACTTTCCCTATTTTTACTTCCCTTAATTTCCCAACTAACCATGCCAGCATTCCCTACCGCTTCTTCTTCTTCATCTATTCTCATTTCACCTGACGTAACTCATTTTCCCATCCTTTATTTCCCCTTAACCATCCTCTTTCCCCTCAATCCCCCTTCATTTTCCGTCAATTACGTATACTTTGTTGCGCCTATTTTCCCACCCATGAGAGCTGAAATTTGAGAGTTAAGAGTTGAGGATTGAGAGTTAAGAGTTTGAGAGTTACAATCAAACAGTTGCATTTCTGACAAAAAGGATCAAAGTTCTACCTTTTTCCTACCCGCACTTTAAATTTTGCTTCTCTCCCTTTCCAAACTCCTCTCTCATTTACTTATCTCTCTTCTTTCTTTTTCCCACGTTCGTTCTCACTTTCTCTGCCACTCTCACTTGCCTTAACTTCCTCTGGTTTCACTTTCCATAATTTCCCAACTAACCATGCCATCATTACCCACCGCTTCTCCTTCCTCCTCCTCTATCCTTATTTCTCCTCACGTCCCTCACTCTCCCGACCTTCGTTTTCCCTTAAACATCATTTTTCCCCTCCATTCCCCTTTTCCGTCACTTATGTAAACCTCGTTTCGCCAATTTTCCCACCCTTTAAGAGTTGAGAATTGAGAGTTGAGTTGAGAGCTGCGAGTTGAGACTTGCGATTTGAGAATTGAGAGTTGAGAGTTTGAGAGTTACCATTAAATAATTTCATTTCTGACAAAAAGGATCAAAGTTCTACCTTCTTCCTACCCACAATTTAAATTTCGCTTCTCTTCCTTCCGAAACTTCTCTCTCATCTGCTTATCTCTCTTTTCACTTTTTCCCACGTTCTCTCTCACTTTCTCTGCCACACTTATTTCCCCTAACTTCCCTTAGTTTCACTTCCCTTAATTTCCCAACTAACCATGCCAGCATTCCCCACCGCTTCTCCTTCTTCCTCTATCCTTATTTCTCCTCACGTCCCTCACTTTTCCACCCTTCATTTTCCCTTACTTCTCATAGTTCCCCAATCTTTATTCCTCTCACTTCTTTATCCCCTTTTTCCGTATTTTGCCACTCCTTGTGAGTTGAGTTGAGATTGGAGAGTTAAGATTTAGAGTTTAAATTTATTTAGGTACACGATAAAATATGAATATTATTATACTTACCACGATAGTTATCATGTTCAACAGCATCAGTAATAATTAATATGGTTAAACACAAATTTCCTGGGAAGGTCCTCATTTGTTTTTTAAAAGGTTTAGTCACTTAAAAAGTATCTCTAAGATTATAATTAAAGAATATTTTTCTAAATGTTTTCGTCTTTATAAGATGAACGCAATGTTTGTCCATAAATTAAGATAGCGTTTACATAAGACTTTACTTATCATTCAAGCTTCTCGTCATCCAATATTACTGATAGTGCAGTTTCAAATAAAAAATCTTATTTTGATTTACAATTCTTTGAATGTCACGAAAGAAAATGTAAACAGTGCTTTTGTACCTAAACTTTCTCTACTATCTCGTATTACTAATTTTAGAAAACTAACGTAATTTTATATGTGACTTGTGACGAAGAATCTAACCATTCTACCGAAAAATTAGATTACGAGAAAAAGCTTTGAGCTCTACAAAACTCAATTTTGAGCGTGCATTAATTGGGATTGTTTTATTCGATTCGGAAAATAATAATTATTCAGAATCAATATAAAACAGAAAATCGATTTTTTTTGTCTATTTTCAATGTTTAGGATAAGTTTCTCTTTGGCTGAAATCCTAAAAATAATTTTTGTCAATAATAATTCAACTATTCCATTTTTGGTTCGAAATTTATTTTTTTTTATTAGAAAATTTGTCTCCATGGTTCAATTAAATTGTTTGGGTTAAAAAGTAAAATCATTTTAGGTTCAAATATTAGCTCTTTGGTTCAAAATTAAGCTTCCTTAAATTAGTCTATTTTGTAAATATTCTTTTTTTTTATGAAAAACTTTATTTTAGTCATAAAAAATGTATGGCATTGTTTTAAAATTTAACTACTTTGCAGAAAATTCCAAATATTTAGTGAATTGAGAATCTATTAGAAATCCAAGGATTTCAGAGTATTCAGAATTTAGAATTTAATTTCAGAAAAATTCTGAAATTAAGAATATTCAAATTGTCTGTAAGATTGATAGAATTCAGCGAATTTTGGCAATTTAGAATATTTATGGAATTGAGAAAATTATTACTATTCAGGGAATGAAAAGAATTTTAAATATTCCAAGAAAATACTTAAGGAATCTAGAATCTTTAAGGATTTCAAGGGTTTCAGCGAATTTACAGAATTCAACTTTTAAGCATTTCTAGAATTAAAGAAATTAAGGGAATTCAGATAATTTAAGTAATTTACAAAATTAGGAATCTTCAAGGAATATGTAGGATTTGGAGAATTAATTCAAGGAAAATTCGAAATATTTAAGGAATCCAAGAATTTAATTAAATTAAACAAATTCTGAATATTTGAGGAATAAAGGGATATCAGGGATTTTAAGGATTTCAGAAAATTTATAGAATTTATGGAATTCAGAAAATTTAAGAAACTTTAGAGAATTAGGGAAAAGGAAGAATTCCAGAGGATACAAGGAATTTAAAGAATTCCAAATATTTATGGGTTTCAGAAATGTCAGAGAATTTTAGGATTGAAGTACATCTATTGAATTTTTTGCAGTAAGAGAATTTCAAAAAAAGATAAATTTTCGTTAAAGAAATTAATTTTTCAGAAAAAAAAAGTTCATCTGAAGCGACAAATTTTTAAGCAAAACAGTAAATTGTCAAGGAAAAATATGACAGTTTATATTTAAACCTAAAAAATAATTTTTTTTACATCAGAAACGGATTTTTCTAAAAAAAAAAAAAATTTCAACTGAACAGTTAAATTTTACACTGAGGGACAATATAAATAAAAAAAGTGTAGTTACATTTTAAGCAAAATTTAATTGACACTCAAGTAGCAACAAATAATCACCAAAAGTAAAAAAAACTCGTATATTGTTGAAAATGTATTATTCAAGCTCAACAAAAGCACGAAAAGTGTTTGACGTGAATACGTTTAGGAAATAATTATTCAGATGATCGTTCTGATTTATTGGAACAACCACATGAGCAAGATCTCCATCTACGCGTATTTTAACTTTTCTCAGCTCAAAATTATGTTCTCTGCTAGCAGCGTAAAACGGGCGTATTTCATTTCCCAGGATTAATCCAATGATGTACCAGCGATTCTCATCTAATCCTACAGTATGCATCCCTGTTGGTAATGGGAAAATCTGTCCTGGGTGCAGGAAACTTCCGTAATAGCTAATATTGTATAGTCGAATGACAACATTCTCTGGGGCTTCTTTATGTGGATGCGGTCAAGGCGATTCTGCAGAAAGAAAGTTTTATTAGGAAATTGTTCGGCATGATACTGCGCCTCACTCAACATTGCTCAGAATGAAAGTGCCGCAATCAGAAATGCTTAAGAAAACACCGCCTCGAACTACATTTCTCAGCATAAAACTGGGATTCACTTAACATTGTTCCGCATAGCACGGCCCCAAAGTGAGCGTTTCTCAGTATACTGCGCCTTACTCAATATTTCTGAGCAGAATATTGCCTCACTTGGCATTGCGCAGTAAAACAATGCGCATCACCCAACATTGCTTAGAATAAAACTACGCCTTATTTAACATTCTTTCACATAGCACGGCGCCACAGTCAGCTTTTCGCAGTATACTGCGCCTTGCTCAACATTGTTCAGCAGAACACTGCCTCCCTCGGCATTGCTCAACATGAAAGTGCCGCAATCGGAAATGCTTATGAAAACACCGCCTCGAACTACATTTCTCAGCATAAAACTGGGCTTCACTTAACATTGTTCCGCATAGCACGGCCCCAAAGTGAGCGTTTCTCAGTATACTGCGCCTTACTCAATATTGCTGAGCAGAATATTTTCTCACTTGGCATTGCTCATTAAAGCAATGCGCATCACCCAACATTTCTTAGAATAAAACTACGCCTTATTTAACATTCTTTCACATAGCACGGCGCCACAGTCAGCTTTTCGCAGTATACTGCGCCTTGCTCAACATTGTTCAGCAGAACACTGCCTCCCTCGGCATTGCTCAACATGAAAGTGCCGCAATCGGAAATGCTTATGAAAACACCGCCTCGAACTACATTTCTCAGCATAAAACTGGGCTTCACTTAACATTGTTCCGCATAGCACGGCCCCAAAGTGAGCGTTTCTCAGTATACTGCGCCTTACTCAATATTGCTGAGCAGAATATTGCCTCACTTGGCATTGCTCAGTAAAGCAATGCGCATCACCCAACATTTCTTAGAATAAAACTACGTGAATAAATTCTTTCACATAGCACGGCGCCACAGTCAGCTTTTCGCATTATACTGTGCCTTGCTCAACATTGCTCAGCATAAAACTGTCTCCCTCGTCATTTCTCAGTACAGC
Organism: Druon quercuslanigerum; assembly: GCA_010014905.2. Classification (NCBI taxonomy): domain Eukaryota; kingdom Metazoa; phylum Arthropoda; class Insecta; order Hymenoptera; family Cynipidae; genus Druon; species Druon quercuslanigerum. Next base: position 38,199 of record JAAAKG020025372.1, on the reverse strand, counting down.
ACTGCAAATCATCTGACATTTCTCAGCATAAAATTGCGCCTCACTCAAGATTGCACAGCCTAACACGGCATTACACTCAGCGTTTCTTAGTATACTACGCCTTACTCAACGTTGTTCAGCAGAACACTCCCTTACTCGGCTTTGCCCAGTATAACATTGCGCCTCACCCGAGTTTTCGCATCTTCTAACTGCGCCTCGCTGAACATTGCTCAGCATAGCCCTGCCTCATTCGGGATAAAGCCTAGCCTAGCTACATTTCCGTCTTTCCTTGCTTCTTCCTCTCCTCCCTCTTCCTGAAGTCACTCAAAATTTTGGGAACGTTTTCGCAGTCTTGCCCGTTGCAAATCATCTAAATGATGAAACATTTCAGCCCTACCTTCTTGTCACTACATAATAAACCAAATCTTTTTTTGCATTTTCAGACAAGGAATTTGAGAAGTGCGTCAGGAGCTGGATCTTGTGTCGTTGTTCCTGAAGTATGGTTATTCGTTCTTCTCGTTCCTTACCATTCTTCGGGATACTTCTTGGTCTCTCGTTTAGAAGAATCTAAATAAAAGGGAATGAGGTAGAAGAAGGACTCGCCTTATTTTAGTTACAACGACAGAGGATCCTGCTTCTGAAGCTCTTTTTAAATTCCCTTTCTGCAAATACAAGAAGGATGCGGCTCATGGGTAGTGTAGAAACGATTAGAACTAACACTAAAGATTATTGTTACTCTTAGTATTAAAAAATAACAACAACAATAATAGTGCAAATTAACGAATTTTTCTCAACAAAAGCTGTTTAATTTTTGACCAAACAAATGAATATACGTCAAAAACAAACAAAAATTTTTATTTTTATTTTAAAGCGAAGCAGACTCGTTTTCTGCAAAACAGGTAAATTTTCTTCCCAATAATATGAATTTTTATTAAAAATTTAATTTTTAGTAAAAAAGTTTAATAGTTTACAGAGAGATTACATTTTATAACAATTTTGTTCTGAATTGAAAAGATTCAATAATATTTTTAAATTTAGTCTAAGTATTAAAAAAATTACAAGATTCTTTTCCTGAAAAATTAATTTTTAATCAAAATGTGCTTTTAATTTCTCAAGATTATTATTTCTTATAGAATTCTTGATAGCATTTTACTTTAGTCGGAGCTTGATTCTTGTAAATATAAAATCAATTATCATATTTACCACGATAGTTGTTATATTCAACAGCATTATTTAAAACCACAATGGCACAGCTAAAAACTCCTAGAAAGGTCCACATTTCTAAAAATTTTAAAATATAAATACATTTTAGCAAAGTTTTCTATATATTATTAATAACAACGTTATCAAAAATTATTTTAAACTGAAGAACAATGTAATATTTTTATTTGAATGGTATCTGTGGATTTTCAACAGAAGACAAACTTTTTAAAATTTTATTATCAAGTTCTAAATCGTGCTTAAATGTTACAAACCCAATCAAAATGGTTTATTTCTATTATTACTCTTCTATTATGACGATTTCTCAATAAAAAAATATTTTAAATATTAAATGTTTGAGAGAATAAAATATAAAATACAGAAAAGGCGTTATATTTAATTCCCTCGAGACTTTTAATGTAATGATTGTACCTTGAGAAACTCAATTTAATCATAGGTACACAAACTTGGTAAATAATTTATATTCTACAATGGTTTAATCACGATAAAAAAATACTTTTATTAAAGTCGTGAAATCCAAAGCCAAATAAAAGTGAAAATAATGGAAAATTCTAGAATAAAATTCCTTTTTAATTTATTTTAGAGAATAGGGAAATCTTAGTTTTTAGAAAAAAGGGAATCTTGCTTAAATATTTTTATAATACATAATTATGTATTATAATTATACCAGATTTTAAGTATAAATGATAATAATAAATACCGGTCTTAAATTTTTAATTTTTAATTTCGCAGTTTAAAAGTTACCAGATCCTTTAAGTAAGAAGCAAGGAATACCCTAAAGAAAAAAAATATTTTGACACATAGCAACAGATTTCCAAAAGTTGCTAAAATGAATCAGAAAGATTTTTAAACAATTTAAGGAATTACCTAATTTAGTTTAAAATATATTAAAGAATTTTGGATGTTTCGGAGAGAATAAAAATATATTTAAACATTGCTGCAGAACTAACGTAAAACTGAGGTATCAGGCCAGAGCTCCCCACCGTGGGGACTGGTTGAACCTGATTGTCCTATCAAGTTGATGACATTTTTATCATCTGGCTCAGCATAAAATTTCCCTTTATTCAGCAATACCAAGCATACTGCACCTTACTCCATATTTTTCAGCATAACATTATGCCTGATTCATGACCATACTGTGATTTATTTAACCTTGTTTAGTATAATACTGTGCCTCGCTCGCCCTTGCTCAGTATAAGACTAGGCCTCACTCATCATGACCCTGCGTCTTAATGAGACTTGCCCAGCGTACTCATTGCTAAGGCATGTGATGTTCAACTTTCAGTTCCAGATGTTTCAACATTCCACTACTCATTACCAGACATTCTTCCTACAACTGCAGTACCACACACTCTAATCGTACTCTTAACGATGACATCAATCTTTTTCCAACATCACCTAAAGTTAAAATCTAAAATATCACTTTTTTCAAAATTAGTAATAATTAGCTCCTCATATTTGGAAAAACAGTGTCAATTATTTCAGTTTGATTCCGACTTCACTTCAAAAGTGTTTCTTAATTTGCAAATTTCACATCCAGTTAAAACTATCCATTTTTGGCTGCAGTGATATTTCTAAAATTTCTGCATTTGCGCTCTTTAGATCCTGATGGAATTCAGCTTTTAAATATTATTGTTATATCATTTTTCTGATTAAAGCTTTTATAGATAAATTAAAACCAAGAAAATTAAATTTCTACTGTAACAGGTAAATTTTTAAGAAAATAGTTAAGTTCCCAGTAAAGTAGAAAAAAAATTGTATTTTCAATTTAATTTTACGAATTTATAACAACACAATTGAATTGATTGACTATCATAAATCTTTTCATAAAATAATAAAAATTTTAACCACCATGGATAAATGGTAAAAAATAAATATTATAATAGACTTTCCAGTACCAAATTATTTTTTAAATATTGATTGTTAAATTTTCCAATTGGTTTCTATTAGTACAACTTTGATTTAAGAAATACAACAATTTTCTTAAGATTTTATGGCACTTTTTTAATTGTTCTTATTTTTTTATTCAAGATATATCTGATTTATTTTAAAAGGAATTTAAAAGCTTTTAAGCTTGAAAATATTCTGAAATAGTTTTAAATTAAAAAATCTAAACTTTTGCAGGAAAATGTAAAATGGTTTTAATATGAAATTTTTAATTTTGTAATAATATTTCAATAGATTTGAAATGCTTTGAACAAATTTCCAAAATTGCTGCAAAAGAATCTGAAACAAATTTTATTCTTTTTTCCTGCTTTAAAGAGTTTTCAGTAAAAATTCGAAAATTTTTTAAATTTATTAAGAAGTTGTGCAGAAAAATTTAAAATACAAATTTTATTATATTTACCATGTTTGTTATTATGTATAACAGCCTTAGTGAAAATCGCTAAAGTGAAACACAAAATTCCTAACAAATTTCTCATTTTTTAAAAAAGGACACCTAATTGAGGAATTTTTTTAACAGTAACTAATAACAATTTTGCAAAAATTTTCATATGTGTAATATATATTGTCGCTTTCTCATTCGTCTTTTGAAATTTTTGCCTAAAAATAAAGATACCGTTTGTTTAAGATATTTTGCTTCATTTTACCAGAAATAACTTTGCAACGAGGAAAATGATAATAAATTGCAGCAAAAGTTTTGGTTTGATAAAATAATTTTTTTCTAATTGTAAGAGTATAGGGGGAATGTGTGGAAGGAGTAAAACTCTAAAATATATAAACCTTCCTTTTGATAATTATTTTTTTTTCAATTTATTTAAAACGATTTATTTTACGCAAATCTTGAAGAGAATTTTAATACATTTCGAATAATTTGCTCAAAGTTTGGACAAGAATGTTGAAGGTTATAAAGCAAAATTTTGCAATTTCGCAAAATTGTAAAGAGAACGCTTTAAAAGATCTGAAAACATTAAAAAATATTCCTAAATTACTCAAAAAGGGATCGGGAAGATTTTCAGGCAATTTTTTTTTATTTTGCAGAATTAAAAAAATATTTTAGAAAAAACTGGAATTATTTAAAATATAGAATATAACAAAAGATTTCGAAAATCGTCAAAAACGAAAAAAATAAATATAAATGGGAAATTCCTCAACATAAAAATCTATTTCCCTCAACCTTGCTCAGCACAACATTGCACTTTATTTTAAATTGCCTTACATCACACTGCGTTTCACTCAGTATTCCCTAGCATAGTGCACCTAACTCTGCCTTTTTGTGCTTAATATTGCGTCTTAATAATCGTTTCTCAGCACACTGCGCCACATGCAACATTGCTCAGTATAACAATGTGCCTCGCTCCATCTTGCTCAGCATAATTCTGCGCCTCACTCAACATAAAATTGCGCTCTACTCAGAATTGCTCAGCATGATACTGCATCTTATTCATTAATTAGCATACTGCGCCTTATTTAAGATTAACAAGTATAAAATTAAAACTTACTTCGCTTTGCTCAACATATTACTGTGCATCACTTATCATGGCTCTCCGCCTTACAGAGCTTTGCTGATCATACTTATCGCTAACAGATGTGACGCTTAACTTTTTGTCGTACGCTTTTCTCTTTTCTTGGGCGGCCGTTTGGATTTCTGCATTCCACTACGCATTACCAGACATTCTTCCTACATACGCAGTACCACACACTTCAAGGGTACTCTTAACAATGACACCATTGATCGTAATTTAATTTATGATATAAAATAGTATGGCTCTTCTTCCTCCTGACAAGCAAAATGGTTCAATTTTCAGTGGTATTATGAAAATTCCAACATCACCGAAAGTTTCAAATTTCGAAATTTTATTTTGTCCAAAAATAATAGCAAGTAGGTACTAATCTTCGGAAAAGCTGTATCCATGACTACAGTTTTCTTTTATTCAAGTTTATTCGGGTTACGCCCAGTACTTTATAAATTGAGGACAATTAAAGTTTCCAAGGATTATTATCTTCAGTGCCCAGAGTGTTATGATTTTTAAGTTAGATAAAAAACAATTTAAGATGAGTTAACGAAACCATATGTTGGTGTACTTTAATGACTATACTAGGATATTTATATTTAATTGTTTTCAAAACTCCTCTAGCAATTTTATCAAGCGAAACTTTTTGATAAATGTAAAAGCTCACTAAAAATCGCCGATCTTCTAGTGTCCCTCAGTGAATTTGAGTTCTTGAGTAGCTGACTGAAGAACAAAGGTTGGTATATTGATTCATTATTAGCAATAATATTAACCGGTCGGGGAATTCGTAAAGAGAAACATTAGTGACAGAATCAAGGAAAATATATTTCAAGGAGAATCAGTAGTGTTTGGAGTGAAAAAACGTTATTACTGGCATATCTAATGTTTCTTTCTACTTTTTTCCAACTTTTATGGTCATTCTTATCCAAAAATGTGTGAAAACTTTGATGTTAGAGTCGCGCATCAGTGAATCTCTTTGAGGTTATGGTGTTCGGGAGCCCAACCATAGCTTCTAGTAACAGATCACCTTCTGGAATTTAATAACATCATATTACTTACTATTCCACGTACTTATCTAATTAAATTTTTATTTAAGCATACAGCCTTACAATTTTTTGAAAATAAACATACACAATTTTAAGCTCTATCACATTTTTTTGTCACCAGAAGAATTTAACACGCCTGAAACGCCTCTTTGGACCTGTTAGTGACACAGGAGAAGCGTTGCCATTGAAAGGTGCATAGGTGTCACTGACCCATCCGCTCTTATACGCTTTAAAACTGATAGTGTCACAACTAGTGTTATTACCATATTCAGTTTTAAATGTAGTAATTTTTTATTTCAATTTTGTAAATTTTTTTCTTTTATAAATATATATTGTACTATTTTTAGAATTTTACCTTGTATAAATATTTTAAGTTGCAACGTTTCCATTTCAAAATCGGTTCGTTTAATTTCAAATGAGTTAAACGTGTTTAATTCTAAAACATTAATTATTGTCTTTAAGATTTTTTAACTCTTAGTATTAAGCAATTTGTTGAGAAATGGATTTTAAATTTATTTATGCTCTTTAAGATGAGAAATAAAAATCTAGTGACCTTAACGCGCACGCAGTGATAAATGGATTATATCGTTCATTATTTTGGATTTTTAAACTTGTGGCAGCATTGTACAGACATAAGGCAGTAATTATATATTTATTCAGGTTGTTATTATTTTTTTCATATGCACCCTTGAGAAAACTTTGAATTTTGCAGGTATCCGCATGCTCTAAAAATAGAAAATTATATTTTTTGTCGAACTATACAAGATAAGAAAGACATTGAAAAATCAAAATTATTCATTTTGAAAAGATTTAACTAATAAAAAGTAACATTTTTTAATTAAACTCAAAGTACTTGTTTCAATCATCAAAAATAAAATGAAAAATAAAAGATGAAAGTGTGCCTGTGCCACGAGCAAATTATTAAAATAATATTATTATAGAAAATATTTTTAAAAAACCAGCAGAAATATTTTCAGCATCTTTGTTTAGCATCACAGCATCACACTTTGCCTAATGCAACATTATTGAGAATAACAAAATTCCTCATTAAAAAATGCGTAGCAAGACACTTGGCCTCGCTCAGCAATGCTCTGTGTTTTCAGCCTAACTCAACATTGCTCAGCATCACAGTTTGCCTTATGTAACATTATTCAAAACAACACTATGCCTTATTAAAAAATGCGTAGCATGACACTTGGCCTCAATCAGCAATGCTCCGTATTCTTAGCCTCACTCAGCATTGCTCATCACCATAGTTTACCTCATGCAAAATGGTTCAGCCTCATTAAAAAATGCGTAGCAAGACACTTAGCCTTATACAGAAGTGCTCAGAATCAGAGTTTGTCTCATGCAACATTGTTCAGAATAACACTATGCCTCATTAAAAAATGCGTAACAAGACACTTGGCCTTACTCATCAATGCTCCGTATTCTCAGCTTCAGTCAGCATTTCTCAGCATCAGAGTTTGCCTCATGCAATATAGTTCAGAATAACAATATTCCTTAATAAAAACTGCGTAGCAAGACACTTGGCCTCTCTCAGCAATGCTTCATATTCTTAGCCTCACTCAGCATTGCTCAGCATCACAATTTGTCTCATGCAACATTGTTCAGAATAACACTATGCTTCATTAAAAAAATGCGTAGCAAGTCACTTATCCTCGCTCAGAAATGCTCCGTATTCTTAGCCTCGCTAAGCATTGCTCAGGATCACAGTTTCCTTAATGAAACATTGTTCAGAATAACACTATGCCTCATTAAAAAATGCGTAGCAAGACACTTCGCCTCACTCAGCAATGCTCTGTATTCTTAGCCTCAATCAGAATTTCTCAGCACCAGAATTTCCCTCATGCAATATAGTTCATAATAACAATATTCCTTAATAAAAAATGCGTAGCGAGACACTTGGCCTCGCTCAGTAATGCTCCGTATTCTCAGCCTCGCTAAGCATTGCTCAGGATAAGAGTTTCTTTAATAAAACATTGTTCAGAATAACACTATGCCTCATTAAAAAATGCGTAGCAAGACACCTAGCCTCACTCAGAAATACTCCGTATTCTCAGCCTTAATCAGCATTTCTAAGCATTACAGTTTGCCTCATACAACATTGTTCAAGTAGAAGTCAACTAAATAGTGAACTTTAAAAAAAAATTCACCCAAAAATATGAATTTTCAGTCCAGAATAATAACACTCAAGCAAAAAAAACTAATATGAACAGAATACATAAATATTCAGGCAATGAAATGAATTTTAACTAAAGATAATGAATCTTTAACAAGAAAAAATAGTTTTTAAACCACTTTGTTAAATTTCGAACTATAGGTAACAGTTTTTAAACCAACGTGCTTAATTTTCTTCCAAATAATATCAATTTTCTACTAATAAAAATAGAATATAATAAATTAATAAATAAATTATCAACAAACCAAGGAATTTTCAATAGAAAATGGAATGGTTGCAATTCCAGGTCCAAATTTTTTTTTTAAGTGAAAAATTAGTTTTAATCTCAATTATAAATCTTCAACCAAGAAGAATAATTTACCACCTACAATTTAATGTTTAATCACATCGACTTTTCATCCAGCAAAAATGAATGGTCTAACAGAAATATAATAAACGAATTTCTAAAAAAAATTAGTTTTAAAATAAAGATGAATGATTTTTCTTATTAGTTTCTATTAAATTAATTCGCAATTATTAAAAAAACGAGGAAAAAGTAAACAAAACTGTGAAGCCTATAAGAAATAAATAGCAATTTGTACATAAATAGAGTAAAGCAGAATAGTTTAAACAAACATTGAAGTTACTGATTATTGATTTAAAACAAAAAATAACTTTCTGAAAATATTTTTAGAGAGTTTATTATATTTCAGAAGATTTTAATGAAGTTTTTTTTCTTTATTTTAGGCAAATTTTTATAATTTTCAGAGATATTTAAAATAATTTGAAGTTTAAAAAGATTGTGAAATAATTTAAAACTTGAAAAGATTCTTAAAAATGTCAATTTTTGAATGTTTTAAAGAAAAAATCTGGAAGCTTTTCAAGAAAATTGTATCAATGTTCGTAGGAAAATTTAAATTAGTTTATTCAATAAATAATTAATTTTATAATAATATTTTTTGTAAGTTAAAAAAAAAATTTTAATTTTCATAATTTTAAAAAATATTTAGAAGAATTAAATCCCTCTGAAATTAAAATACGCGTTTAAATAAATAAGAAACTCATAAAATTGTAAAGGTTATTTAGAAGTACTATATTTCTATAAGAGTAACTTGTTAAACATTTTTTCATACATATTAGTCCTTATCTTATTTATCAGTCTAAATTTTTATCATTAAATAAAGGTACCGTTTCTTTAAGAGGTTCTTTAAATCGATGACAAATTGTCATTGAATAAAAGAATATTTTTTCTAAGAGTCCTCTTTTTGCGTATTATTCGGTTTTTGAATTTATTTTACAAACTGAATTTTGAAAATTAAAATTTAAAAAAATTAAAAATTGGAAAATTCGAAAAAAATATTTTATTAAAAATAATTTATTTTAAGAGAAGTTCTAAAACGATTTGCAAACAATCTCAAAAATTTTCAAAATTTTCAGAAGAAATGTAGTAGATTTACAGGGAATCTTTTTTTATTTTTTAGAATTTTAAAAATACTTTCGGTAAACCTGGAATCATTTAAAAACAAATTTACAGCCGTACATGAAAATGGAGGTTTTTAAAGATTTTGAAATAAAATTTTGAAGTTTTTTAAAAAGATTTTGAGAGGTTTCAAGCAAATAAAAAAAAATTTCTTCGGATACCTAAGAATTTTTTAAGTAATCCTCTATTTCAAACATTAATTTTCACAGAATATTAAAAATTTTCGGATAAACAGAATAATTAAAAAAACTGTTCAACAAAATATTAAAATTTTAGCTAAAAGGTGAATTTTAAGAAAACAAATTTTCAAAATATTAGTTCACCTTTTATCCAAGTAGTTTATTTTTCAACCAAATAGATACATTTTTAAACAAATAGTTAAATTTTTAGTTTTTTGCAACATCGAAACCTATCTTCAACAGATAAAAAATTTTTTACAACTCAGATTATCTTTATGCCAAGAAATTGATTTTCCGAACAAGAAATATAAATGCTCAACGAATGGTGTGATTGTTGATTGTTAACTTCAAGCAAAAAATATTTCAAGTAGAAATCAAAAATTTTTGAAATTACCAAAAAGAACCAATTTTTGACGAAATAAAAATCTTTATACAAACGGTTTATTTTTTCAACCGAATAGTTGCGTTTTTAATTCAAGGGAATAAATTTTGGACCAAGAAGATTAAGTGTCAACAAAAAAGGTACATGAATTTTTAATCAATAAGTTATATTTTATTCGAGAAGATCAATTGAAAAAAAAAATTATAAATTTTTAACAAATAGAGGAAGAGCGTAAAATCTGCAATATTGAATCTGCTTTATCCAATATACTCATTACTGAGGCTGTTGATGTTTAACTTTATGTCTCCCACTTTTCTCTTTTCCTGGGCGGCAGCTTGAATTTCATCATTTCACCATCCATCACCACACATTCTTCTTACGACTGCAGTACCACACACTTTCAGTCGTATTCTTAAAAATGATATGCCGGATCGTATGATCCTTCTTGATCTAAATCATAGCAATACATAAGCTCTTTAAGTTTCGCTGCCCTATTAAAGCTTTCATGCAACGTAAAGTGGTTTATAAATTTAGGGCAGTTAAAGTCGCTAATAATTCTTAATTTATGTGCCCAGATAAAGTGAAATTCTGTAATGCTATTAGGGATTTAAGTATGAAAATAAATGTGAAAGATGTTTAGGTCAATCATTTTACTTGACAGAGTGTATGCAGACAGAGACTGACTCGGAAATTTCTCTACTGATATGTTTAGTGATTTATTTGCGCCCAGCGATAACAAACCTACATGCACCCGGAGAAAACTGATATTATGCGAAGACACTGCAGCTTCGATTGGTCGTTTTATATTTTCAGAAACTAATTTTGAGCAGAAGATGGGCGTACTATCATTTTCACAACCCACTCTCAAAAAAACTTCGTAGATCTTTCTCTTAATTTTCTAACTGATCGCTAAGCATCTTGTTCACTTTTTTGTATTTTAATGGCTGCAAAGGTTTCTTTTTTAGAGCAACTCTTATCCCATGAAGAAGTTTGGATTTTGGTTTGACCCTTGAGCAACAAGAGGAAATTTCTCGACAAGAACGCGTTTATGCTTATCCAGTTTGATAACCGGATCAGTGTCTCAAAAATTTTGGATATATTAAGTGAGTGATACTCCTTAACCGAAAGCTTTGTTTATCGAAGATTTCGTTTACGTGAAAAGTGATTAAGTTTTTGGTTTTAGAAAGATGGATCTACAATTTCTCGCATGAACCGAGAAGCTGCTACATTGGTGTCATTTTTATCTAATTTTTTTAGCTTTGTAACAGTTTCTTTGATGTTAAATATGCTGTGTATGAAGTTCTAGTTATTATGAATGGAGGGGATAAAAAATATGTTTACGTGAATAACAAAAAATTTTATTAGTTGGACACTTTATTTTTAAACTCAATTAAAAGTTGCAAGGACATTCAAGAAAAAACAGAACATACATGAACATGTATTATTATGGTATAAGATTCACATAACAAGTGTTCGATGACGTGAAATTTCGTTGAAATAGATTATTCAGATTATCATTCTCATTAATTGGTACAACCACGCGGGCTTGATCCCCGTCGATACGTACCTTAACTTTCCTCAGTTCATGATTATGTTCTTCACTAGCCGCAAAGAATGGAAGCAAATGATCACCCAGGATCAATCCAATGATGAACCAGCGATTCTCATCCAATCCTACAGTGTAAATGCCTGCTGGTAAAGCGTAAATCCGTCCTGGATTAAATAAACTTCCGTGATAATGAACATTATATAGTTGAATGACAACAGTCCCTGGAGCACGTTTATGTGGACGTGGCCAAGGTACTTCTGCAAAAAGAAAGTTTAAATAGGAAATTTCTCTACATGAGACTTGCCTCACGGAGCATTGATCCGCATAATAGTGCGCCTCGCTCAACATTGTTCTGCATGGCATTGCTTAGTATACTACGCCTTACTCAACATTGCTCAGCGTTACACTGTGACTCACGCAAAAGTGTTCACCATCACACTATGCTTCACCTAGAAATGCTCAGCATGACAATTGGCATTACTCAAAATTGCTCCGCATGTCACTGCGTCTCATTCAACATTGCTCAGAATAATAAGGAGCCTCAAAAAGCATTGCTGAGTATACTGTGCATTGCTTAACAGTGCTTGGCAGAACACAGCGCCTTAGCTAGCATTGCTGCGTGTACTGCGCCTCACTTAACATGGCTCATCTCTACACTGTGCCACCCGCAACATTGTTTAGCATAACACAGTGCCTCAGTCAGAAATGCTTAGTATCTCAGATGACCGCACTCAGTACTTCTCCGCATTGCACTGCGACTTACTCAACATTGCTCAGCGTTACATTAAGCCTCACAAAATATTGCTCGGTATACTGTGTCTTACTCTACTTCGCACGGCATAACACTGTGCTTCTCCCAGAAATGCTCAGCATGACATTGCGCAACACTCAGCATAATTCGGCATTGCACTGTGTCGCATTTGATATAGCTCCGCACGAAACGGGGTCACGAAGCATTGCTCAGTACCTTTGCCTCACTCAACCTTGCTCAGCATCACGTAGTGCCTCGCTCAGCATTGCTCAGAAGAATTCCCTTGCTCATAGTTAAAGTAACAATTTACATTATGAAATTTCAAAGTAATATTTGTATCCAAGAAAAAATTAAATTTCTATCGAAAGAGATAAAGTTTCAGACCATAAAGACGAATTTTTAGCCAAAAAGGATACATTGTAGAACATAAATATAATATTAGACTTTGCATTACTAAACTAAAGAGTTTGCTAAAGAAAAATAATAATTGAGAAAGATTTTAAAGTATGTAACAAAAAATGTAGATTTTTAGATATTTTTAAAACTTTCTTAATGATTTTGCAGTTTTTAATACAATAAATAAATTTTTTTAATGCCCCTGAAAATTATGAAATAATTTTTCATTTGGAAAATTTTTGCAAAAAATTTGAGAAGCTTTTTACTAAATGTTTTGCAAGGTTCCTAAGAAATTTTTAATGTTTTTCTATTTTTGAGTAATATTTTCAAAGATTTCCAAAGCTTTCCAAAAAGAATCTGAAAGATTCTGAACCAATTTTATTAATTTATTTATGATTTAGAGAATGTTTAGCAGAAACTCAACAAATTGTAAAATTTATTGAAAATTACTGTAAAAAATTACAAAATCTAAATCTTGTTATATTTACCATCGTTGTTATCATGTACAACAGCATTAGTAAAAAATACTAGTGTAAAAGACGACACCCCTAATAAGGTCCCCATTTCTTTAAAAAAAAGGACACAGAATTGAAGAATTGCTTTCAAAGTAACGAGTAAAAAATCTTGAAAATTTGTCCATATATGTGAAATATATATACACCAGCTAATATATCCTTCCAAATGTATGTCTTAAAATAAAGATAACGTTCTTTCCAAACAATGTGCTTTATTTTACCACAGATAATGATAAAAGATATTAAAAAGTTTCAAAATGATGAACAATAGTATTTAACCTAAAAAGATTTTAAAAAATTTTAAAAATCTTGAAATTAAAAAATTTCAAATAAATGTTTTAGAAGCTTTTTAAAAATTTTCAAAGGTTATAAGAAAAAAATGATTAAAGTTTCCAGAAAAGATTAAAATAATTTTTAAAAATTTAAAACGAATTATTTCCAGAGAATTTCAGGAAAAAATAAAGTTAACTTAAAATATATCCAGAAATTTAGATATTATGGATACAATGGAAATAAAATTAAACTTTTAAATATTTTCCACAATTGATAATGCATTTTTAAATTTTTTCTAAGCCTCAGAAAGCCTTAATATCTTTTAAATGACATTTTCTAACAAATAGTTGAATTTACAACCACTGAAGACTACATTTTTTAACCAGAAAATAAATTAGTAAAATTTTCGGATGTTTGATTTATTTAATAAATAGTTTAATTTTTTTAAAAAGAGAGAAATTAATCATCAAAACAAAGAATTTTTACAACATAGTTCATCTTTAAACTATGAAATACGAATTTTTAACTAAAGATGTGATAGTAGATACTAAGAACAGCAAGTTGAATTATCTAACGAGAACAGATTATTCTTTACTTTGAAATATTAATTTTAAAACAAAAGTTAAATGCGCACATTAACGGTAAATGAAATAAGTAATGCTAATCGAAAATGACAAGTTAAAAAAAAATTGTTAAGTTTTCATTAAACAATGCGTCTCACTTAACATTTCCCAGCATACTGCGCATTATTAACCATTGCTCAGTATAACATTGCCCTCACTCAACTTTTCTTAGCACCACACTGAACCTAATTCAACATTGCTCATCATGACACTGTGCCTCGCTCAGAATGTCTCAACCTACTGCACGTTATTGAATATTGTTCAGCATGACCCCGTCCCTTTCTCAGCATTGCTCCTCATACTGCGCCTAATTTAATAAAGGTCAGTATAATATTGCCATCACTCAACCTTTCATAGCACAATACTGTGCCTCGATCAGCATTGCCCAGCATATTACGTCTTATTTACCATTGCTCAGTATATCATTGCCCTCACTTAACCTTTCTCAGCACAATACTGTGCCTTATTCATCATTGCTCATCACGGCAATGTTCCTCACTCAGAATGTCCCAGGATACTGCCCATTATTCAATATTGTTAAGCATGACCCTGTGTCTTTCTCAGCATTGCCCATCATACTACGCTTTATTAAAAATTCGTCAGTATAACACTGCCATCACTCAACCTTTCTCAGCACTATACTGTGCCTTACTCAGCATTGCTAAGCACGATACTGTGCCTCACTCAATATTGTCCAGGATACTGCGTCTTATTTACCATTGCTCAGTATAACATTGCCCTCACTCAACCTTTCTCAGAATAGTACAGTGCCTTACGCACAATTAGAGAGCATGACAATGTACTTTTCTCAGCATTTTCCAGCACAATATGCCTTATTTACCATTGCTCAGTATACATTGCCCTCACTAAGCATTTCCGAGCACAATACTGTGCCTTACTCAGGATTGCTCATCATGACACTGCGCCTTTCTCAGCATTGTCCATCATACTGCGCCTCATTTAACATTTGTCAGTATAACATCGCCTTTATTAAACTTTTCTTAGCACAATACTGATCCTTACTCAGCATTGCTAAGGACGATACTGTGCCTCACTCAGCATTGCCCATCATACTATGTCTTATTTGCCATTGCTCAGTATAAAATTGCCCTCACTCAACATTTCCTAGCACAATACTGTGCCTTACTCAGCATTGCTCAGCACGATACTGTGCCTTACTCAGCCTTGCCCTGCATGCTGCGCCTTAATTACCATTACTCAGTATAACATTGTCCTCACTCCTCTTTTCTCAGCATAGTACTATACCGTACTCAGCATTGCTCAGCAGGAAACTGCGCCTCACGCAGCACTTTATAACACTTTAAAACTGATTTGCATTCTTTCATTCACCCTCACTCGCTCCCCTAGCACTCTCCAACTCCTTCATCCATTCTTCTCCTAATCCATCCTCCCCTAGAATCTTAACCACATTCTCTTGCAAGCTTCCTTTATCCTCTATTCTTCTTCTACATCCTTGCCATACATGCTACCATGTTTGCTCCTCCCATTCGCTTATTCTACACTTTCTGTTCTCTTCCTTTTACCAATACATCCCCTCTTTTATCTCACTTCCCAATCTAAATCTTGCTATTCTGGTCCACCTTGTCTCTCCACATCCCTTCTCTAAATACTTTGGTAAACCTTTCTTTTTTATCATCTTATACCATTTAATATATTTTGATTTCTCAATCATGCCCCATCTTTCTATTAATTGTCTTTCCCTGTCCTTTTTTCCGAATCTTCATAGTTTACTCCATTCCCGTCTTTTATGTCTCTAGCATTTAAGCACTCCCTCCTTCCTTCTTCCCATCTCGTTAATTCTATCGCCCTCCCTCTCCTCTCTTCTACTTCCGTCAAACACTTTCTCGCCAACTCACCTTCCGTTCCCTCGCTCAGCTTTGTCTCAAATTTCCATGCTCTCTTTCCCGCTCTAATACTTAATTTATCCCTTTGCGCTTCTTCTCTCACCATATATCCTGGCGTCTTAGAATCTACCCCTAATGTCTACCTTATATATCTTTCTTGTAAACTCTCAATATCTTTTCTTTCTTTCCATCCCCATATCTCTGCCCCATAACTAAATACCGGCCATAGTAGCGTATCAAATAACCACACTTTCCTTCTCCAATTTTTTTTGAACCTTCTTTTTCCTATTCCCCATATCTGTTTAATTACCCCTGCTGCTGTTGTTATCCTTTCTCTTATATGAACTTTTCATTTTTCACTTCTTCTATCTTTATACCCTTTCGTCTCCCCGTCCATTCCTTTTGTCTCCTCCCTCCTTTTCTAAACCTTATTATCTTTGTCTTTTCTACATTTAAATTCAGCTTTTATAAAAAAAAGTTCCATAGTCAATAAAAAAGAATGATTGATGTCGATCTTTTCTTTATATTTTAGAAAAATTTAAATAATTTTAAAAAGTATCAACAAAGTTCAGAAGTTTAAAAATATTTAAAAAATAATTAAAAACTTGTTTTTACGACAAAATATAGATTTTGAAAATTTTCAAACATAAAATGCAGAAGTGTATTAAGAATTTTGAAGTGTTTAAGATAATAAAATTTAATTATTTGTTTCAGATTTTCAAATATTTTAATAAACCAATTATGTGTTTTAATTAACACAATGATTTTCTTTCTTTATTGTTATTTATTATTTTTATTATTATATGTTCTTTCAAGTTGAAAAAATAAACCTTGTTAAAAATAATTGATAAAATGTAGTAAAATATGCCAATGTTAATTATAACAAATTTTGGAAAAGAACTCGATGTGCACCTTGAAAAATGAATATTTGGGGTTTTCTTTATTTGACAATAACTATTTAGTTTAATCTTTTACGTTTTCTCTGTAGGTACACGTTGTAATTCTTATTTAATTCTAATTATGTAGCGCTTATTTTATTCCTTAATAGATTCTCTGCAAATCAAATTGGTACATATTTATTTAAAACATTTTATTAATGAAAACCTGTTGTTTACAAAAATAACGATTTTACAATCCCTAATTAAAATTTTCTAAAATAAAAACGAACCAATGAGATTTTCAGATAATCTTGTAATGAATAAAAAAAGTCTTGCACCATTAAGATTAAATAATATGTTTAATTGTTACTTAAAGTGAGAGAGAAAAACATTAAAACCTAAAAACAATTTTTAAATAAACAATGAAAATAGTTCAAAAATATTTTTAAGACTTTTAAGACTTCTAAATGTCTTCGAATTTGTCTTAATTTTTCTTGAAGACAAAAAAATTTCCCCTAAAATCATTTAGATCATTTTTTGACAATTCTTTTAAACACCTTGAAATCTTTTCGCATATTATGCTAAAGATAGTTTTTCAAAATAAAAAATCATTCAAAATTTATCTGGGAATCTAGAAAAAAAATTTTTATCCTCTTCAAACTTTTCGTTATTTTAAATCAGCTTCTTTTTAAAAATCTTGAACAATTTGCATTTAATAAAAATTGAAAGCTTTTAATTTTTTGTTCGAGTCGTTCAAAAATATACTTTTCTATAACAAATTTTCTAAATATTTTCAAGATTTTAATTATTTTTGATTATTTTCAAAACTACTGAAAATTCTATCAATCAAAGCAATTTAATTCTGAACAAACTGTTTGAAAATCTTTCAGATTCTTTCTCGACATGATTTCAAATCTTCAAAACTTAACATAAAATCTGAATTTAAAAATTTTTAAATTATCATTCATTATCATTCTTTCCGATAATTTGATTATAATAATTATAAGCATTAATTCAAAATCTAAATGCCTTGATAAGTGAAAATAAATCAATGTAAACTCGATAAAATAGACAGTTGCAAATTATTTTGAAAACTTAGTTTCTATTTTTATATTTCTTTTTTAGAATAAGACTAAATTGCGTGAAAATAGTTTTGCAGAAAAGCAAATTTTGCAACGAATCCGTTCAAATTAATTGAATTTCTTTAGAATGTATAATTTTAGTTCATTTTTTTAGACTAAAAAACTAAAATATAAAATTTTTCCTTTAGTAGTAATTTTTAACTCAATCTAAGTAGTTTTTGAAAAAAAACGATTTATTTCACAAATTTTGAAAATATTAGTTAGCCATTTTTTATTATAAATTCGTGGTTTAGAAAAAGTTAATTACCAGAAATCTAATTTCATAAAAAATTTATTAATAAAGAAAATTATACCTTTATTTACAGAAAAAATGAAAATGGACTAATTATTTAAGTTTTAGAACTTTAAAAATATATTTTTTAAATTATTAGTTTTTCAAAACAAACACACATAACTTTTCCATAAAGTATAAGGGTATCATTATTCATCGAATGCGAAAAAGCGGCAAATTTTTTTGAACATTAAAATTTTCAGTTTATAAAAAATATAAAATACAGAAAAGACGTAATACTTAAGTTTTTCGACACGTGCATTTTAATTTTAACTTTTTAATTTTATTATCAGAGTTGTATGATAAAAAAAAGCAAAGCTTCGTGAAATTATCAAAAATTCTAGAATAAAAGGTTATTTTTATAAAAATAATCTCGATAATTGACCTTTTTGTTAGTAAAGTCAAATAATTATTTTTATACTTTTCGGTTAAAATTGTATATGCTAAATCCAGAATTATAGAATTAAACAAAAATGCTTTTAGAAGACGATTATGAATACGGAAACCTGATCATAATTTGTATAAGATAAAAATGTTGTAATCCCAATCTAAAATTAGTATTTTGAAGCCCCAATTTTGAAATTGTTTATTTTTTGAGCCCTTAAAATAAATTTATCTCTTTATTCGGATTGAACGTTCATAAACTATTATCAATTTTAAAATAACTTCAAAGTAATAAATTATTGTCAAACGATTTTATTAAATTTTATATCTTTTTCAGATACTGTTTGTCTAAACTAATAATCAAAAATAAGAAATCATAATTGACATATTCGAAACTAAAAAATTTAAAAGAGAATTTTTTTAAAGCAATCTTAGGTTAGATGCCCTTGTAATCATGCTAGTACCGATAATCGTGAAACTTGGTTATAATGTTAATAATTTTTTTTTAATATAATAAAAGTAGCATTTAATGTTAAAAAGAATTATTTTAAGTATTGTATAGTCGTATAGTATAATATGAAATTTCAATTAATTCAAATAAATGAAAAGCAAGAAAATTAGCGTCAAGATTACTTTTTACTCTCAGAAGATTTTGACTTAACCAAAACAACATCAGGGTGAAATAGGACGATGAATTTTAGGAATAAGCTAGCATAAAAAATATTTTTTTTGATTGTGGGATGAGAAGGAAAAGATGCTGAAGGAAGTGAGGAGGAAATCATTTCATAGGGAGAAAGTGGTGGGGGTACACCAGAGTAAGGGAGAAGTGAAGGTGTTGTAATGGTGCGTATTAGGAGTGAAGAAGGAAGAAGAGGATTTTTGGGAGTATATTCGCGACTGGTAGAGACGTGGGTAGAGAAAAATAAATCAGACCATCAGCCCTTTGGGTTGTGTATAAGAGGGCAGAGCGGCGGAAATCAAGGCGGGGAATAACTATCTATGGGGCAGAAGGTGAAATGGATAAGGGCGGCGATAGAGGAGTATAGGGAGCAGATTAGGGAAGGTAGGCTTTTAAGAGAAGTCGGTGGAAGAAATTAGGGAGGATATGAAATAGAAAATGAAAGGTGTGTGCAAAAGAAGGTGTTTAGAAAGAAAAAGAAAGTCATGATGAATCCGTGGTGGAATGAGGAATATAAAAAGATTAAATAAAATGTAAGAAGGAAGAACAAGAAGTGAAAAGAGGAGGTGGGAGGAGTGATTAGAAGTAAATAAGGGGTTAAGCTAGTTTTCTAAGAAGAAAGAGAGGGAAACGGAGAAACATGTGAAAGAGGAGTTGGGATGACTTAATACGCAGGAGAGGTATTAAAGATAATAAATAGGTTTAGGAATCATAGAGTGTGGATAAGTGTGAAAAGAGAGAACTGCGAAAAGGGAGGAATGAGTAGAAATGAAGAACAAGTTTAACTAGTTGTATAGGAAAGAGGAGTTGGGATGAGTTAAGACAAAAGGTGATGTATTGAAGATAACAAATAGGCTTAGGAAGCGAAGAGTGTGGATAAGCCAGAAAATAAGGAGTAAGGAGTGGAGCAGCCCCGGCGAAACCCCCCGGCCTGGAGTGGAGGGAATTTCTTAATTGTTTCCGAGCTCAGTTTGATGGAGGAGAGATGATAGGAGTAGAAGAACGAGGGAGTTAGAGGGGTAGCATTTGAAAGGCAAGGAAAAAGAACAGATAATGAAGTTGTGAAGGAGAAATATAACAGGGCTCGATTGAGTGAAGAATGGAGTGTGGCTGCTCAGTACGTAAGAGTATAGGAAGAGGGTAAAGGGTGTGGTAAAGAAAGTACAGAAGTACAAGGATTCCCAGGGGATTAAGGGAGGGGTTATTAGTACCTCTGTGTAAGGAATAATTATAGAATGAATACGTCCTGAGAGAAGGGGAAGGGATTTCGGAGGTTTTATGAATGGGTAGGTCGTCAAGGCAAGGTTGTTTGCTTAGCACAAAGCTTTTTATTTTAACAGCGGATATGGAGAATAAGCTAAAGGCCGTAGTAGGCAGATAATATAGCGTTGCTGGCATGAATCGAGGAGGTCTTAAGAGATATGATCATGATTTAAATGAGGTGAGTGGAAGTGGAATGGTAAGCTGGGGAAAGAGGTAAAAGGGTTTGCGTCCGTAGGCCTCCTGTTTCTAAGAAATAGGAGACTGGATGGTTAGGAAAGAAGTTTTTTTGCATAGAATTTTGGCAGAAGAATAAAATTTTTCGACTCGATAGTGGTCAGTGTGCTATTTTATCGAGCGGGCGTGTGGAGGTGGAAAGAAAGTGAGGAGATAAATAGTATACAGGAAAGGTACTTGAAGTTAGTGGGTGAAGCAGAACAGGAATAGGTCGGGGAATACGGAGATCGATAGAGAAATATATTTTAGAAGGGATGGGCGGCAAAGGGATGAAGTAAAAAGGATGTATAAGAAGGAAAAAGGGTGTGTAAGTTAGTCTAGAAGAGCGGAATGGAAAGAGAAAAGGCAACAGATGAGGAGAGAATAAGAGATTCGATGTTTAATGAAAACTCTGGGCGTATTATGCCAAGAGAGAGAGAGAAAGAGAGAGCACGGTACTTGTCTAAGATAGAAGAGGGAGAGAGTAAGTCTGGAGCTCATAGCGAGGATAAGATGTGGGTGTATGCTGGGTTCCAATAGGTTTTGGCTGTCTAGAGAGAAGAGAATTTATGAATTGTCCAGAAAAGGATATGAAGAGGTGTTGGGTAAAATGAAGAAGGGAAGGAATAGAGAAACCAAGATTGCAATGACAAGAGGAAGTAGTAATGGGTTAATTATAAATATTTTTAATAATTAGAAAATGAGCATTAAATATTAACCGCGGAGGAGGAGCTTCGCAATGCGAGGCACGGCGAAAGAAAGGGACATGCAAGCGTTGCAAAGCAAGGAAGGCAACTCGATACAAGTGAAAGGTCGTAGAATTGAGGTATTATTAAGGTGCAAGGTCCACTGACTACAAAATCTCTAAATTTTAAAACTGCGAATGCGACCATCTGTATTGAATTGTTATCGAGATTTTCAAGGTTACTTGCAGATTGAATTCGGCTTTTCCACATGTAGCCACACATTTGCAAGATTTCTCGCGAATGCTACATTGCTGAGAGTTTTCCAATTCTTTCTTTAGGAGCACTTTAACATTGGAGAAACATTTTAAATCCTCCTGATAGGAGAAACAATGTGCCCACGTATTCCGCGACAAACATGCAACAAACTAAACAGAATCGTTTTCAGCAAGATTTGATAATACAACGAGCAAATGATAAAAGAGCAATCATAATATCTACGTGCACAGAGGTTTTTCTAAAATAAAAAAAGACCTTAACGGCAGAAAAGTTTCATAGCGAAAGTTAGATTTAATTTCCCTGGGCGATTATCCAATCGACGATGGGGTTATCCGCGCGAAGAACTTCCGGGAAACGGCTTCAATGCGATCCGATAAACACACACAACGACCACTATTCAAAAACTTCTCGGCATTAGGTAATTCGGAAACCACGAACGGAAAGCAGAAGAGTGCCGGGGTACTATCTAATTTATAGACTTAGTCTGTGGTCATATTTAAATTTTCTCTTCGCTGATAGGTCGCAGGTTGCTCTCCGGAAGACAAATTTTATTCTCGCTTATCGTCGCACGAGTCTTGCGCAGAAGTAATTACTTCTGGTAGCATCTCTGCAATGATTTCCAGGCGAGGGTCAGTTTTAAGGTTCGCAGCAGTGACTGGTGTTAATACACTACAAGAAAATGGCACAAAAAAAAGAGAAAACAAACGAGTCAGCAAAAAATTCAGTTAGAAAATCTGCAACGTCACAATGAATTCGTTGTATTTCGCGAATTTTCTTTCATTGAAAACTTGTTCCTTCTTGTCAAAGATCAATATTCTTATATGAAAATTAAAAAACGCATGCATTTTGCTAAAAGTTCATTTATTAAGTCTTACATGTACATTTTGCTTTAATTTAATGTAGAGTGTGGAGCATTTTGGTTTACATGCTCTACTCTGAAATTCCTCGTTATTGTGCGATGTGATCCTACTGGAGTTTCGTCGATTTCGTTTCGGTTCAATAGTGTAACACTGCCACTTTTCATGTTTATTTTCATTCGCCTTTTACCGCGACCACCATATAATCCAGCAAGAATATCACTGCCCTCCAATATTGCAAATACATCATCATCAAATGTTGATAATACAGTTTGTTCTTTGGCTGGAATTGGCGCAAATCGATTATGTCCTACAATTATTTTAAGTATTGTATCAGCAGGAAAAGTATATCGTCGAAGTTGAAATATCCGTCTCGAATTGCTATAGGGAATAAGCCGAATAAATTCTAGTTGGTCGAGTGCATATCCAGTTCCGTTAAAACAATCAATCCTGGTAGGTAGAACCGAGCACCTGGCAGGACGAGAGCTGGATCTAGCACGAACAAGAGACGTGTCAGCAGAAATATAAGTATCATTAGAATTCTTTTCATACTGAGAAGAAGAAGATGAACTGCCACGAGAAACACCGGGAATGGGCTCGCCATTGGGTAAACAGTCAAACCCTGCACTTAACTCTGCAAGAATAATCAGAGGATTACATTTTTTTACATTCTTACCATTTTTTGAAACCGCCTTCCTATATAATGAATTCATTGTGGCAAAATTAAGTTACACGATGTCAAAAGACGACGCACATATCGCGACCTCTCACTGTAAGTTAAAGATCGTCTCGTTGAAGTTTAGAACAAAAAGCAGATTCTGGGGAATTTGTCCGATTTCCGAAATCAAGTCAAATACTTGCAATATGTTGCGAACTCAAATCGTCTTGAGGTTATAGATATACTATATTACTATATTCACCAATAACTATAGAGATAACTGCCAAAAATAAGACCATGATATAGAATATTCTCATTATTTTTAAATAGGAATCAACAGATTGACGAAATAATAAAGGATATGGTTAACAGTAAAGTTAAACTAATGATCTTTCTGCTTCTACATGGCGATTATATACCACATACTGCAGTCTTTATCTTGTGAACTTTACTAGCCTAATTTTGTGCTTTTTATATTATATAAAATTTTCAGGAATTATCTGCTAATCTAAATATAATTATTAAAGTAATTGACGCAGGTTGAAAGGTAGCTGCTTCTCTGAAATACATCATTTGTCTTCAACGCAGTTTACGACTTGAGAATAAATGTTTTTCTGTTGCTAAGGGCAGATTTTGATACTATTCAGGAGAATTACGATTCTTCTTGACATTATAAAAAGCTTCTCTTGTCAAATAACTGAACGAATTATTATTGCTGATTTAAATGTTTATTTTTAAATATCTTTCCAATTAAAGATTTTTTACCATTAACAAAATCATATTTATAATTAATTACTGTGATAATTAAAATGTTAAAAATTAAGTTTAATAGTTTAAACTGGTATATTACCTCCCCTTGGTGATGGACCGGATTTTCACTTCCATGGAAGGCTTTTTCAACAATTTCCAGAGGCCAGGACGTTCGTCACGTATTATTGTCTTCAATAAAAAAAATGTCTCCTTTTTAACACTAGAAAGACACAGTGGGTCATTTGAAACCATTTTCTTCTTTTAGTTGTTGCTATTTCAAAACTGTTCCACACAGGCCCTATGGCTTTCGTGAATATTAGTCACATATAAACAAATCATTACCAAAAACTTAAAATTTTCCAGAAAGACAATAACTCTTTGAATCTGTCACTAAATGAAAAAATAACTGTGCGTTAAAATTGATCTGCCTGCTTTAATTTTAAACTAGGAATATGAATTATTAATAAAAAAGTATTTGCCTTTTTTCTCGTTCGTCTTTTTTGGTATTAAATTAGTCTTGTCCGTCAAAAATTCACGTTTTGCTTAAAAAGTTTAATATTTGGTGAAAATTTCATCTAATCTGTAGGAAATGCAACAAATTTTTTAGAAAGCAATTTTTATTGTTAAAACTTCATTTGTTTTGATGAAAATTTGTCTCTTTATGTTGAAAATTCAACTATTTTGTTAAACAAATTCAGTTACTTTTTTAAAAATTAAATATAGTCTTGAAAGTTTTCTTTGATCTAAAATTAATTTTTTTTAACTAAACCAACTTTTGCTCAAACCTAAAGAAAGAAGCAAAGGCGGCTAGACTCGACAAGCTGCTTTAGACACGGATTCTATGCTCGGCACTCTAAAATTGTACGTCGGGGGATTTACAGAGTGGGACGAGGAGACCTTGGCTCACTTCATAAGGTTGTATTTTCCAGGCTTCATGCGGGTAGCCCAAGATTTTGTTACCCTGCACAGGGTCAGGCGTGTTCATGCTTGATCACCCCTTAATTTCTCATGGTCCGGATGGCATATATTCGGTCCTCTTACAAAGGACAGGAGGGAACATCGTTAGGTCACTCGTGAGACTTACTAAGGCTTTTCGGACATTGGGGTATCATACGACTTAACCCAAGGATTACCACCTTATCAGCCTCTCATATTTATATATTTGATGGACATAAGAAGGGTAGTGAAGCTGATTGAAGGACAAGTCTAGCAGAAAGGTCTTGCTAATGTAACTTTAATGTACACCGATGGAGCCCTTAATGGAGAGGTGATCTGGGCGACCATGCTGTCACATGGTGTGCCGATTGCTGTCATGGAATGGATCTGGCACGTATTGATCAAAAAGAACCTAAAAACGACCAAGGGTCAGCCAGGGGTCTTATGCCCCTGGTGTGGTGCTTTGTGGTAGATCAACTGCTGCATCTAATCACGAGTCAGAGCAACCACTTTATATGCTACGAGGATGATATATTGGTTACCGTACGCTGCCAGCATCTAGATGCGCTCTTCAGAGCAATGCAGCAAGTGCTGGAGATCGTGAATTCTTGATTTAGGTATGATAGAATATCGGTCAATTCGAGAGAGACGGACGCGATTGTATTCACCTGACGGTATAAGTGGAAAACCATAAGCACATTGAGATTTTGAGGACAACAACTAGAATTTAAAGAATGAGCTAAATACATCAAGAAAATCCTAGTTAAGAAGCTGTTATGGAACAAGCACCTAGAAAGAAAGTGCTAAAGGCTGACAGACACTGTGTGGTTTTGTTGGAGAGCCATTGGGAAAAGCTGGGGCTTGAAACCTGATACATTTATGTGAATCTACACAGAGATCTTGCTTCCCAGGCTAACCTACGAGGTGGTAGTCTGGTGGATCCGAGCGAACTGTCTACTGTGCAGTTTCATCTGGAAGGAATTAGGGGACTAATTCTGATAGGTGTCTCTAGTGTCTCGAAGTCGACAGCATAACGGATCCCAACCGACATTATTAGGATGACAACTAGGATTACAACATTTTTTTGTTATTATGATTCAGCGCACCCATTTCTCGGCAACAAGTTTTTATTCGAACTCAAAATTGCTGCAGTCCAGACGCATATTCAGTTCCGTTAATAGAAGTAATCCGGGCATGTGGCATTATGCACCTGGCAAGAGGAATCCTGGATCCAGCATGAACAGGAGTGTCAACAACAGAAATGCCTCTGAGGTGAATGATGTCTCTCAGAAGAAGAAGAAGAAAGTGTGTCACGAGGAACGCCACGAATAGCGTCATAATTTGGTAAACACTCAAACTGCGAGGTTAACTTTGCAAGAATAGACAGAAAAATATACTTCATTTACATTTTTATAATTTTTTTATTCGACATATGGATACGGACAAGAACTATCGAGCTTTAGTGTTGTCTTTACGATAACTAAAGACACACTGGTAATTTTTAAAAGTTTTTGGTTCTCGCAATGATTTTCAGGATTTTGAAAAAATTTTGGAGGCTGTAAGGCGTTTTATATGATTTACAATTATTCCAATGATTTTAGGGCTTTTGAAATCGTTGTCAATTTCTGATAATTTCTTGAAATTATACCCACTCAATACAATGCCGGAGTTTGACGTCTTTTCATTTTTATTTTTTTAGGGAATATTAGCTACTTGTTTTTTTAATCAATTGTGTCACTGTTAAACCTTAAATTTTTGGGGCAATTCAGCCTTTATATTTTTCTTAATCATAAAACACGGTTTGTCGCCTATGATTTCATAGTTTTTTAGGGACAGTTTCGACCCTTTGTTCTTATCAATAAAATCGTAAAATTGCCTCCATTGTTTTCTTTTCTTAAAATAATAGGGCGATTGTAACCGTTAATTTTTTAGAGCAGCTTAGCTGTTCTTTTTTTAATCATATGTGTGTTTTTTTGTTTCATTAATGGAAAATAACATTTGAATAAAAAACTTTACTTTTTGAAAGAACGATACAAGGTACGGAAAAAAATTAATAAGCAAAACATGTTCAATAGAAAATGAGCTGCGAGCTTGTTTTTATTGGTTTTCAGATAGGAAAAGTAGATTTTCTTTTTATCGCAAAAAAAAATTATTAATGCAATAGTTGAACTTTTTCCAAAACTATAGAAGAGACAAAAAAATATTTAAAAGAAAAAAGCATTTAAACCAAAAAAATCTAAAAATTTGTTATAAGTGATCGAAATAAAAATAGATTTAAAAAAATAACTTCATAGAAAAATTACACAAGCTAATATAATATTGGTTTAACTAAATTTTTTACAGTGGGGTAAATAACCTGCTTTCTATGTTTATTTTCATCCGTTTTCTATCGCTACCAGCATATATTCCAACAAGAATCTCACTAGTCTCCAATATTGCAAAAAGCTCACCATCGAATGTTGATAATACAATTTTTTCTTGGGCTGGAATAAGCGTGAATTTATTTCGTGCTGCAGCTAATTCAATTGAATTCTGATCAGGAAAAGTGTATTTTTGAAGTTCGAATAGCCGGTGCTGATTCTTATAAGGAATAAGCCGAATAAGTTCAAGTTGGTCGAGCCCACATTCATATCCATCAGAGGAAGCAATCTTGGTAGGTGAAAACATGCACCTGTCACTTGGAGACGAGATCTATCACGAAGAGGAGGCCCGGCAGAAGAAAGATACCTTTGTGGTGAATGATGTCTACCACAAGAAGAAGAACGTCTGCCACGAGAAAAGCTACTTGAATCTCCATGAATAAACCGAGGATTAAATTTCTTCACATTCTTATCATTTTTTGAAAGTAACTTGGTATATCGTAAACTTATAGTGACAAAGCTAATTCACTAGATGCCTAGAAATGGTAAA
The DNA here is from genome assembly GCA_010014905.2 of Druon quercuslanigerum. Taxonomy (NCBI): domain Eukaryota; kingdom Metazoa; phylum Arthropoda; class Insecta; order Hymenoptera; family Cynipidae; genus Druon; species Druon quercuslanigerum. The sequence goes on along the minus strand of JAAAKG020025372.1, from coordinate 10,421 downwards.
GAATTATTTCACGAGAGTGAGTGGTCTTCTTCTGCCCGTTAGCGTCCAAGTGACGTTGAGAGCCTTTCCCCAAACTCTGATGCAAAATGTTTCTATAATTTCTTTTTGAATCCATCGCTTAAATTGTAAGTCAAAAATTATGACACTGAGAAAAAATTTTGCCAGGAATCTCATTTAAAGCTGGGAAATCAATATTCAGTGAACATTATTTGCAAAGGATTCTGAAAAAGTTTTGTTACAAATTTTTCGTGCAAAATGTAACGGAATTTTATACACAGATTCTGAGAAGTTTTAGATCAGCAAATTAAAGCATTGAGCAACCGTACACTAGAGCCATGTAGAAAACATATGCGGACAATAAAGTCTAAGTTGTAGATTGTCTGCTCAAAAATTCAGAGAGAATGCGGATTCCGGAAAAGTTTTCCAAGTTGCAGAATCAAGCTGCAATTATGATTTTTAATTAAACATATTTATACATTGGTATTCAGAATATGGACAAGAAACATCGAACTTAAATATTATTATTAAGAACCTTTAAGAAAAAATGTAAATGTTTTAAGATTTGTGGTATTTTTTAATCCGATTTTCTTATAATTTGACGAATGCTTCAAAAGAAAAACATTCTAAAAAATGGCTCACAATCAAAAAATAAAATTTCCGTATGGTATCCTTTTTCGAAAAACTTTGATGATGTTTCGCAGACTCACTTGTGGTCCCAAAATTTTCAAGAAAATCCCTTTCTTTGGTATAAGTCGGATAAGGCATATCAATGATTTTTCGTAGTGTATCGCCTTTAAGCTAACAGAAATGTAAATATCTTTTTAAAATGTAAGTAATACTTAACCGTCAACATTAATTGTGAAATAAATATTTGTTGCTTTCTCAGCTTTCATTTCCCAAGTATACGAGGGTGGTATGAAAGTTGCAAGTAAAAAATACATTTACACATTTTTTCTATTTTGCCTTACTTCAAAATGAGAATCAAAATTGAAAATCCTTATTTCAAAAGAAAAAAATTGCTTGGAATTTTAAAGTTATTTATGTTAAAAACTAAAATTAATACCCTGAACATCCGGCATACTTTTGGTTTTTCTCCGTAAGCGTTATTTTTTCTAAAATCTACAAGACCTCTAAAGTTTTGGGTTTTAATAAAAGTAACAATAGCAATATTTTGATTATGGATCATTTTTTCTTATTACAGTGTTTACATAGTATTTATAATACAATACTTAAATAAAGATGATAAAATAATTAATTCTCTGCATACCAAAATAATTAATAATAACGTCCAGGGTTAATACCAGAGTATAAAAGTTTTTCATATTTTCAAAGTGTAGAAAGAATTTATTGATGCAGATTTTTGATAGCAGTGTAATTAATGAATATTATGATCTTTTTTGTTTATAAAGTGTACTGAGATATCTTTTTTTTTCGCCTAAGCGAGCATAAATCGCATACAAGGATAATTTTCGGGCTTGATGTGGTGGACAATTATAATTCCTATTACTTTATTTCATGAAAGTTAAAATCTCGCACGTGTATAATTATTTTGCCTTGAGCAACTAAGATGGTTTTCGTTTAAAATAAATGTGGATTTTTTATTATTCTTCCTTAAAAAGCTCAGAGACTTTAATAAGGTTTAAAGAATAATTAGAAAATCAAAGTATTGATAAAACATTAAGTACATTTCAAAAACTGAAGAAATATTATTTTTTAAATCATTGTTGGTAAATAGTTAAACGTTCCTTTTTTAGCCTGCTGGCGATAAAAAATTAACTTTCTTACACTTCCATTTTTACAGAATTTCCTTACAACTTCCTTCTCTTCTTCTCCATCTTGCCTAGCACCCTCTTCACCCATACAACTGCCCTTTTGTCCCCCCTTCCATGCAACAATACCTCCATGCTTATCGCACTCTTTCAAACCTTTTCACACTCCTCCAACCATTACTTCACTTTTGCATTCCCCTTCTCTCACAATTCACACATCCTCTTCTCTTAAAAAAGCCATAACCTATTATAACCCTTTATGCATCCGCATAACATAGTTCCCGTTAAAGCTTCACTCTCTTATTCTCTCCTCACCTGCTTTGTTCTCTCTCTCCATGCTGTTTCTTTTATCCAACTCTTATACCTTCCTGCCTTCTTCATTCATCCTTCTCGCTTCATCCATTTGCAATCCATTCGTTCTAAAATACCTTTTCCTTTCAACCTCCATGCTCCCACATCTACGTCTCATCTCTTTCACCCACCAACACTCCCTAAACAGCTTAGTTTCTTTCTCGTCTGAAAATTTCTTCTCATATTTACACGCTTGACTGCCCGTTGTAATCCCTTAACTCGTTCCTTCTGCCTCCTTCCTGACTATAAGGTTCGGCGTATTCACTGCTCACTTCACATACCTCTCCTGTCTCTTATTTACCTCCTAACTTTTCTTCCACCCCCACACCTGCACTCCATAAAATAATACACTTAGCACTTGCAAATCAAACAATTTCATTCTCCTTACAAAATCATCTGCAAACAACCTCTTTCCCATCCCGACAGCTGCCTCATCTTAACATTTGCCCCTCTCTTCTATCCTTTATGTGACCATCCACTCCCCCATTCCTCCGAAACAGGAAGCCCAGGTACACAAAATCTTTCACCTCCGGTACCGCTTTTCCCTTCCACTTCCACCTCCTTCCCTTATCTTTACTTCCTACTTTCCTGAACACAATAGCCTTCGACTTGTTCGCATTAATATCTAATCTATTTTTTTCCAAGTATATTTTCAACCTTTTCATCCTTTATTCTCTAACCCTAACTCCTCCTACTACTCCGGCTGCTAGCTTGTTAACCATATCCGCGATTAGATTTGCAAAAAGCGTTGGGCTAACTGGGCACCCTGGCGTTAACCCCATACCTCTTTAGAAACCCTCACAGATAATTTAACACTCAGAAATAATTATTTTTATTTTTTATTTAATTATACATTTATTTATATTACTATATGATACATTAATCGCAAAAAATTCTATTCTTCTATTATTTTTAGGGTTACCTTAATTTTAATAACTCCAGCGCAAAGTGCAGTAACGATCTCTAGAGAAAATTTGAATTTTGAACAATGCAGTTAAACTTGCATCAAAGTATTTTCGTTTTTGATCAAAAATGTTTAATTCCAATTGAAAGTGAAGTCTTTGCATTTTTTGTTTATCCAACTGTTTTGTTCCAGTCCGTCTTTTTGTATTCAAAGATTATTTTTCAGCTTATAATCCACTACACATTCACGTTAGCGATTGACAACCTTAATCTCGGAGAGTTTTAGCTTTGTAATTGCATAAGTCCACCACTTCGTAATCTCAAAAGCCATAAGCTCCATAACCCTGAAGTGCACCCTAAGAAAATTGCCTGTCTTAATATAACTCCTGATCATGTAGAATTCAATTTCATAACTCCGCATCCCGATCACTTCATGCAACTTCATACTTTAAAATCCATATCCCCAAAAGGCTATAATCCTATAAACCAAAAAACACCATAGCCTTATAACCCACAAACTTCATAATCGTATAGCCCCATAACCGTAATAACAAAAAGACTTACAAGTGAGTTTTCAAAGCCTGCAATCTCAAAAAGCTACAATCAAAACTTATAATCTAGACTTTATTTTTCTTTTGTAGAAAGTTCAAACTAAATCTTTTATCTTATTTCTCATAAACTTTGGTTCTCCAAAACTAACATTCAAACATTTAATGAGGTCAAGATTTCCTGCATCGTAATAACCTACATTTAGCGATACCCAGGAACAACGACGTAGACGCAGAAGGCTTATGTTCCCTTTGGGGTGCTTGATTAACGTACCACCATCCTCAAAGAGCTTTATTCAATCTTGTTTCTCAACAAATTTAGGTGTCAGACTTAGAACGCATTTTAGGGTTATAGGGCAATGTCATCTATGCAATATTTTTGTATGAAAAATAACTTTCAAAAATACACAATTGCATTCTACAAAAATTATAGCATCATAGTTGTTTCCCTGAGTGAATGTGTCGAGTTTCGTTACAAGTAAATCGCATTTGTGGCATTCGTTGCTTTTCTTATTTCATCAGAAGAAAAAAGTAATTCAAGCTCATCGATTGCTGGTAGAAATTTATGGTGAACATGGTTCAGTGATTAGAACATGTAAGACATGATTTTGTCAATTTAAATGTGGAGATTTCGATTTGACAGACAATGAACATCTTGGTGCAGCAAAAATGTTCGGAGACGAGGAATTGCAGGCGTTATGGAATGAAGACCCAACCTAATCGCAATAACAATTGACACAAACACTAAATGTGACCCGAGGAGCCATTTTCCAACGCTTAAAAGACATAGGAAAAATCCAAAAATATGGAAAATTGGTACCACACCAACTGAACGATAGACAAATGGAAAATCGAAAAACCACTTGTGAAATGCTGCTTGAACGGTTCGAATGTAAATCTTTTCTGCATCGAATTATCGAGCGGGAAAAAATAGATTTATTTTGAGAACCCGAAGCGGAAAAAATCATGGCTTTTACCTGGTGAGGTCGGCCCATCGACTCCAAGGCCAAATCGCTTTGGCCGTAACACAATGCTCTGTGTTTGGTGGAACTAGTGTGGTGTGGCCCGAAGACATGGCACCGTCTCATACTGCTAAAGTGGTGAAGAACACATTAAAAGCATTAAATTGGGAAATATTATTGCACCCGCCGAACTCTCCAGACCTCGACCCGTCCGACTATCACCTTTTCGCATCGATGGGATACTCACTCGCAGAGCAGTGCTCTGCCAATTTTGAAGAAGTCGAAAAATGCCTTGTTGAATGGTTTTCCTCGAAAGAGAAGAAGTTTTTTTGGAATGGGATCCATGATTTGCCTGAAAGATGGGCAAAATGTGCTGAATCCAAAGGTCAATACTTTGAATATAATTTTTTTGAGATTTCCTCGAGGATTAAGTGTCTTCTTTATTGAAAAAACCGGCAAACTTCAACTAACACCCTGGTAAAGATGTGGTATGCTTGTAGGGCACCACATTGTCACGTTGACGATTAGCAATTTTGCTCACTAGAGAAACAAAAAAAAACGCAAAATAAACGTGAAATCCATGTTAAGAAAACAGATGCGTTAAATTATCAAGGAGATTTGGAGACGAATGATAGAACTACAATAAATTTATCTGATGTTTAGAAACTTTATAAGTACAAAAGAAACTTTGCAGGTTATTGATGCTTTCTAATAAGAGAATTCAGACACCAGGAATGTAATATAAAGCTGAAAATTAAGTTAATTTTCCTAGGGATGAGGATTGCGAAGAGGATTGAAATTTTACGTAAGAGTTTTTTAACGCATCTCCGCGTTTCGAGACCTCCTGAATCCGAAAATCAAATTTTTATGGTGGCGTCTGTCTGTCTGTGCGGCCGTCCGACCGTCTGTCTGTAAACGGGATAACTCTCGAAGCATTGAACGGCTCAAGTCAAAATTTGGCACACTTTTTTTAGGTCATAAAAGAAAGGACAAATTCGTTAACTCGGTATTTTCGATAAAAATTCAAAAAGTGAGCAGATTTTGAACATTTTTGAGACCACTGTTTTACGCATTTGAAAATTCTATTGGCGGATGCTTCTATTGTTAGAAAAGATGAACAATTTATTTTAATAACTATTCTATAAAATTATTAAAGTTTAAGCCAAAAGCACGAATTTTTTAGCAATCAGTTGAATTTCACGTAAAATTACGAATTCTCAAACCGCATGTAAATCTACTATTACATTAGCAGATTAATTTTGTAGTACAATATCCACTTTCAGTAAGGGTTTAATACACATTACATTTACACATTAAAAATTTTTTAATGGTTCTAAATTTTGTTTGCATAGTAAAAAGAACTAAATAATAATTAAGGAATTTTCTAACTTCAACATTTTTCAGCTGACTCACGTGAGTTTTAAGATTTGGAACACTTTTTAACTGGATTCATTTTGGAAGCAACAGGACAGTTAACACTCATCTAAAATTTAAGAAATTTAAATTTGAATAAAATCAAATTGAAAATCCTTTTTATCGTCTAATAATTAAGTTAATGTGAAGAATTGCTGAAAATAAAATTAAGAATCTAAGCACCAAATTTGGACAACTATCATTAAAGGTTCCTATTTCGAATTAAAAAAAATTTTGTTTCTTTTTTTCTGCCCAAAAAAGAAATGGAAAAAATTCTTTTTATATTTGGACAAAAATAAAAAAAAAGGAAAGAAAAATGAGAAAGAAACTAAACAAATCTCCTTTCATCTCTTTTTAATTTTTATTTCGTCCTTTTTATTTTTATTATTATCAAATCCCAATAACAAACCTGACAAAGAATTTTTTTTTCACTTTTATAGGGGGAAAAAGGAAACAGTTTTTTTTAAGATTCCAATGGGAACATTTTATGGTGGTTTTACAAATTTGGTCGTTAGATTCTGTGTTTTGTTTTTAGGTTTTAAAAAGGAGTTAAGAAGGATTTTAAATTTGATTTAAATCTCATTTAAATTTTTTAAATTTGAATTCAGCTGACACTGATTAAAGGTCAATTATAAGTCCGGTTTCTTTATAACTGGTATGCCTTTTGAACTTTTACTTGATTTTCGGGCGTTGACTTTTAGGTGTCAGGGAGAGAGTATCGCGGTGCTGTTGCTGCCAGCTTAACATTTGATTTCATTCTATTTTAATTTTATTTTATTTTTTTCCTTGATGTTTTTTTATTGAGATTTGATAATAAGAAAAATAAAAAGGATGAAAGAAATTAAAAAGAGAAGGAAGGAGATTTGGTTGGTTAGATTCTTGGTTTTATTTTCAGGAATTCTTCACATTAACATTCATCTTTTAGGTTGAAAATTTTTTTTTTTTAAATTAATTTGTTTAACTTAAAATGTTACTAGTGTATTTTTAGTTGAAATTAATGAAAAGTATTTAAGAGTAAGTTGTGCAACTGAATAACTTATTATTTCTTAATTTTTTTGGCGAGGTTAAGAAGATATAGAAATCTACTAATCTTGTTTTATCTACCTTAGGGTAGTCCTTTAGTTTATATCTTTTTTAAAGATTGAAATAGATTTCAGATTGGGCAGATTTCAGAAACAAAATTTGTGAAGGACCATAAACCTTATTTCTGTTGAAAAGACATATTTACGTTGCTAGGGCAGCTTTGAAAACTGTAGATGTTAATGACGTAATGTTTGCGTACTTAAACAATGATACTTTGTTTGCGTTAAATTTTATGAACTGTAATTCTAGGCATTTTTTAGCTGTTCAAATATCTGAGTAGCTAAAGGTGAAATAATATTGACATTATTAATACCTGTTGAAAAACTGAACAAATTCGTGTTTCTTTCATGTCAACCATACGCAATATTTAATATAAACTAACTATTTTGCGATATTATTTCTGTAGGAATAGTTAACTAGATATGTCATTTAAAATTAAAAATATTATCTTATCTTCTCTAACTCAGACTGGTCTCTGTTACAGAGAATTATTATTCTAATTAGATTAGAAATCTATTATGATGTTTCACATAAAATGTTATAAAAAGAGAATGAAAAAGGCCTTTAGTTCATTTTCCACTGAAAACATAGGACTGGGAAATTAAATTCTAATTATCATTTGTAGTAACAAGGTATTTTTAATACTTCAAACTGAATTCCGATCAAAAAGAACTTTAAAGTTCAGGATTACATTTTTCTTTAATTGGATGTATGGTGTGGCGGATTTAAGCTCTCTCGCTCGACTCTATAATTGCTTGTTATTAAGCGGTTGTCCCCTACTGGAGACTCTTTCTTTTCTTCTCGGGTCAGTGGGGTAACAGCTCCGCTTTCCATGTTTATCTTTATTCGCCTGAGACCGTCACCACCATAAAATCCAGCCAGACGCTTACTACTCTCCAATATTGCAAAGACTTCACCATCGACTGTTGATAATACAATTTGTTCTTGAGTTGGAGCTGGCCCAAATTTATTAAGCCCTACGCGTACTTTTATTACTTTATCAGCAGGAAAAGTATATCTTCGAAGTTCAAATAGTCGATGCGGATTTGCGATGGGAATTAGACGAATAAATTCGAGTTGGTGGAGTCCATAGCCAGTTTCGTTAAAAGAAGCAATCCGGGTAGGTTGACCAGTCCACCTGGCAGGAGGAGACCTGGTTCTAGCACGAACAAGAGAGCTGGTAGGATAAATATTCTTCTGGGGTGAATGAGGTCTAAGAGAAAAAGTAGGTCTGCCACGTGAAGACTCGATCTGTAAACTTACATCTACAAGAATAAGCAGAGGATTACTTTTTTCCGATCTTATCATTTTTGCAACTAGGAATGTGTATCACGAACTCATTGTAACACAACTAAATTGCGGAAGGGCAAAAGCTCATATAGCTGGAAAAGCAATATTCATAGAAGTTCGTTTAGAAAGTTTTGTGGTAAAGCTTGATTTAGAAGACATCTACGCACAAAAAAGCCTGAGTTAGAGATCATCTGCTTGTAATATCAGAGAGCATGTGGATTCCAAAAAATTTTATCTAAATTCCGGAATCAAGTCTAAAAACTGATTTTTGTCATAATATATTTATCAGTTGATTTCCGGATATGGGCAACAAATATCGAGCTTTAGTATCATCTATAAGAAGCATTAAGAAAAATAGTTAATTTTTTAAAACTTGTGATGTTTTTGCCAATGGTTTTAAAGAAATGCAAAGAATTTAACTGCAATTATTTAGAGGCACGATACACTATTGCCGAAGTTTTTCTGCAAAGCATAGGAGAACATGTTCCCTACATGTACAATACTATCTAGATCAAGAGATTATTAATAGTTTTAAACCGTTCATTAATTAAGTGTTCGGTTATAAATTTTTATTTTTACTACTTTTACCTTCATGTCTCGCACGTTTAGTTGTCATCCCAAAATTTTTGAGAAAGTCCCTTTCCTTAGGCGGCATACCAGATGATATCTCTGTGAAAAGACAAAAAAGGTTTAGAAATTTGAACTCTGAAATTTGGTATATTGTTCTGAAGAAATAAAAAAGCGACTCAGATTTGCTGATTGGTTCGTTATAAGAGATACATACCAATAGAATTAAGAAGAACGTCTAGGGTTAAAGCCATTGTATAAAGTGCCCTCATTATTTCAAAATGTAGGGAAAGAATTGATAAAAAATTATTGATAGAAGCGTAACTAATTAATATTCAGATGTTTCGTGTATATATAATGTGCTGAGATATTTGGGCAGTTTCCTTCCCGAGCAAAACTTGTATCAAATAATAATTTACGGGCTTGGTGACATGGAAAATTCTAATTAGTATTACATAATTTATTGTACAGAAGTTAAACTCGCGCCCATGTATAATGACTTCACCTAAATGTAATTATTTTATTCTAGATTGGTAATTTAAGAGATTCTAGTGTGTAAAAATTAATATGAAAAAAGTATCGCAATTAAATACTATTTACCATTAATTATTACAAGCATAAATCAGTTTATTTATTTTCACTTATCTATTTTGATTAAGTCATCGTGTTTATTTTAAAACTCAACTGTTTTATTTAATATCTCTCTTTTTGGAATAGAAGTTTTTTTTGCGTACTTACATTATCAGAAACAAATTTAATTAAAATTTTACATAAATATGTTATGAGGCGGCATTATTGAAATGGTAAACAGTGAAAAAATGTTTCCTAATTTACAAATGAAATTAGGGTGTAGTATATTTTTTTGAATTTTTTTAGAAGCATTTTGAACCAGGTTTAATGCATTAGGACTATTTTTGCATCAAGAGATTATTAACCGCTTTAAAAACTGTTATTAATTAAGAGTTCTGTTATCAATTTTCATTCGTATTTGGGACACCGTGACGTTCATTAGGTTTACTTGCTATTCCAAAATTTGCGAGAGAGTCTTTTCCTTTATGCGGCATAACAGATGATGGCTGTGTGAAAACTAAAAAATGTTTATAACTTAGTTCGATTATTTCATTTTATTTCTTATCAGTTAGTTTTATAATTATACTGATACGATTTATACAAGGATTTATTTCTCAGTTCTCAATACAAGTAAAAATTAAAAGCCCCCCGTCATTCATTAATCCCTTCCTATCAAGATGAGTCAAGAACTAAATAAATTAAAAAGACTTAATGGTCAAATAATAGGCCAAGTGAATAGATTTATTGAGACTATAAATGTTAAACTAACCATAGGTAAAATATGTGATGTTGCGGTTTTTCCGAACATCACAAAAATAAAGTTAGCTGAAAATCTAGTCATATACACTTGGTTTGCATCAAGAGTAAATTCGGCACTCCTTATTGTAATTTATTTATTTAAGGATTATTTGTCTATGTTTCTTTTTTTTGTTTTTCATTTTATTCTTGTCGCTAAAAATCGCAAT
>JAAAKG020025361.1:0-10957 GCA_010014905.2 Druon quercuslanigerum | reverse complement strand
ATCTACGTCTTAGAGAAGAGTTGATTTGGACGTCAAGGGTTAGAGCCCAAAAATCTGAGTCGTTATTTTCGAGGAGCCCAAAAATCAGAGACTCTATTGAAACTGTAAGATTTTTAATAAGGTTACTTTTTAACAAAGTCGTATCTACGTGGTAGAGAAGGGTTGATTTGGAAGTCATGGGTTAGAGCCTAAAAATCTGAGTGGGTATTTTCGAGGAGCCCAAAAATCAGAGACTCTATTGACACTGTAAAATTCTGGAGAAGGTTACTTTTTAACAAAGTCGTATCTACGTGGTGGAGACGGGTTGATTTGGACGTCAAGGGTTAGAGCCCAAAAATTGAATTGGGTATTTTCGAGGAGCCCAAAAATCAGAGATATATTTTACAGTTTAAAATTCTAAGAAAGTCGTATCCCCGTGGTAGAGAAGGGTTGATTTGGACGTTAAGGGTTGAAACCCAGAAATTGAATTGGGTATTTTCGAGGAGCCCAAGAGTCAGAGATATTATTTACAGTTTAAAATTCTAAGGAAGGTTATTTTCTAAGAAAGTCGTATCCACGTGGTAGAGAAGGGTTGATTTGGTCGTTAAGGGTTGGAGCCCACAAATCGAATTGGGTATTTTCGAGGAGCCCAAAAATCAGAGACTCTATTGAAACTGTGAAATTCGAAAAAAGGTTATTTTTAACAAAGTCGTATCTACGTGTTAGAGAAGGGTTGATTTTGGACGTTAAGATCATATCTACGTGGTAGAGTGGGGTTAATTTTGGACGTTAAGGGTTGGAGCCCAAAAATCGTATATCGTAAATATAACGTGATTAAATTACTAAAAAAAATCCAATTTTTGAAGAGGGTTGATTTTGGAAGTTAAGGGTTGTTTTTGAGAATGTTTTGCGGATTTCAAGAGCCCAAAAAAGCTAAAAATTCTGGCGTGATTAAATTTTTATTGTGTAGTGATTTCAAGAAGTGGAGGCGCTGGGTTAATATAAGCTAGCACCTCCACGAGAAAATTCATTTTTTGAAAAAAGTAAAGGAGCTTAAAAAATTTAATTGGTGACCAAATAAACCAAATTTCTGAGCTATGAAATATCCCAAAATTTGATTGTGCAGGTGCTAGCTTAATGGACTTAAAAAAATAGACAACCCAATGCTTGCTTATTCTATAAGCTTGATACTTTCGATTAAAATATAGTTTGTTTCGTAAACGAACGATAGCAATTTACAAAAAAAAGTCATTTTTGTATTTTTAATTAATCATAGCCTTAATTAAAATTTTTAAGTCAACTTATTCGCGATATATATTTTAAGATATTAACTTTCACATAAAATAGTTTTCATCGCGTAAACGAATAGGTAAAGGTCGTTTTATATTCAGATCTTAGACTAAGAGATGATCATTTTTTTGTCCGTGGTCTAATTTTAGTACCACTCCAAACTATTTGTTCTGACTTTTATTTTAATACCTGAAACTAACCCTGAAATAATACTTTATTTTTAGAGTGGTAATTCGGTTTATTGTTTACAAGAACTGAGACTATGTTTCTGATAAGAGATATCAATACATATTTTAATGTGTGCGACTCGCTACGCTCGCGCTCGCAGGTTTGAGCGCGCCTGAGGCGCACACCTGTTGGATCTCGCTCTTCGCTCTCGATTAGGTCTTCTTCTGGCGCTACGCGCTCGGACACATTTGCCTCACGCTTTACACACGGTTCCTCTAGGTTTTCGGACTTCATGTGCTTGCTATTACGCGCTTCGCGGGCTAATAGCTAATCTCTTCGTAAGTTTTATCGTTATGACATGCTTTTAGTTCAATTACGTCAGTTTTACATAAAGAGAAGAACTAATTTATTTAAGGTTCTCAAGGAACCTTAAAGAACACATTCTCATCAAGACACTCGCGCTCGATATTTAGTTTAAAAATCATCTAAACCTCGCCCTCCACGCTCGTTTCTGTTCATCATATAAGAGAAACACAAAAGCTTGAGCACGCTTTGCGTTCCGTATTATATGTTCTTCATATAAAAATGACTAAATTTATATTTGATTTCAAATGGATAAGGAAATTCCTTTACTTCAGCGTATATTTCTGTACCTTGCTAATAAATTATACAATCAGAAAGATTTTTTCCCACTATCTGAAGAAGGGGGAAAAATAGTATCTAAGTCTTTTTTGGAACATATACATCTAATAAATTTTCAAATAATTATTGAAATTATTTGCGCTTTCACGTCACATTGTCGGTGAGAATGTAAAATGTAATTAATGTATATATACAAACAAAATTCTATTACATTAAATATTACATTATATACTACATTAATTTTGCAAAATAATTTAAAAATTCATTATATTAAATTCTTTACCTAGGCCCGGGACTGCTTAATCAGATATTGCAAAATAAAGTACAAATTTTGTCTATTAACATGATTTTATAATTTATTTTTTATTTTTCACTAACCTTTATTCGCAGCTACCCTGAGAAATGTATTATTTCAAAAATTAGCCCAAACAAATTTGTAAATCTTTTTTGAGTGCACAATTTTTGTCTTTACATCTTTCTTCGTATCTTGCATAGTTTAAGCGCAAAATGGAATATTTTATTATTTATTATTTTTTCTGCGAATAAAATTTGAATTTTCGATTTTTCGAAGAAGTTCAAAACGTTATTATGATTATCTTGTAGGGCTTTTAAAAACCAACGTTTTACCCCAGTTTAATTTTTGTAATATCATGCGTTGTTTGGCTTAAAATGTTTATTTTCGCTTTTCAAAGTCATTGTGATAAATTGTTAGTCTTTTCGAGTACTACTAATAACTTTACATAGAATTTCAAATCTTGAAAAAAGTGGTCTTAAAAATTTTCAAAACGTGCTCTTTTTTTGAATTTTTATATAAAATGGCTGGCTAACGAACTTGACCATCAGTTTAAGACACTAAAAGAGGATACCAAAGGCCAATCCAATCTGTTGATTTTTTCGAAAGTTATCGTGCTCACAGCCAGAGATACATAAAGACATATACATTCATACATACATACATACATACAGTCATGCATACATACATACATTCTGACATACATACATACATACATACATACATACATACATACATACATACATACATACATACATACATCCATACATACATACATGCATACATACATACATGCATACATACATACATGCAGACATACTTACATACATACAAACATACACACATACATACTTACAGGCATACATAAATATAGATAAAAAAACACATTCGTAAAAACCTGTTTTTCGTGTTCAGGGGGTCTCAAAACGTGGACATTTGACAAAAACCGGTGGGTCAAATTTTACACAAATCTAATACCTTCTCTGGATGAGAATGTAAAAAATCCTGTTAGAACTCTAGCTAGAAATACTCTCATGAATAATACATTTTATAAATGTAGGTATAGTGATGAGAAAGCACCATATGACAAAAGCCAGAAATGGCCAGCTTTATGAACCTATACTGTCAGTACAGCGATGAGAAAGCTCCATATGTCAAGAACACGATAATCGCTAGCCCGGTGTTTTTTCTGATTTGCTCGAACCTCGAAAGGAGAGTAACAGAACATTTTAAACATTTACTCTTGCAGTCCTGATATTTTGTAAATCTTTAAATTGTTAGAGTTGACGATTTATTACAATTACTTTAATATGACACTAATTCGTGTGGTAACTAAATGACTTGCTATGCGAATTTAAACATGAGCGTGTTATATTTGATTTAAAATTAGTCAAATGAGACTCATTTATTCAGTAAGCTAATTTTAACTAACACAGTAAATCCCAGGAATATTATTTATCTGAAGTTGTATAATACTACAATTATCTGACGACGGATATTTTTTATCTGACTCGTGATAAATATTATCTGACTTTGTATAATTGTAGTTTCAAATTTTTTGCAACGTTTTTATCAAACTGCCAATAAAAAAATCTCGGTAATTTACTGTGCAATCATTCGATAACAATTTGAATTAGTCTATACGTATTATTACGGAGAATTAGTGATATTTTACCTTAAATTCTGCTGTTCCAAATTCAATCGCATTTGGAGTATGCCAAATTTTAATACCAGTTTTATTTTTGAAATTATACATTAAAATGCTTTTATAAAGTAAACTTAAAAATTATTACTAAAAAGATGGATTAAAGATCAAATATTTACAAAAATTTGTTTAACTTTTGTAATTCGTCTAATTTAATGACGAATAAATTTCAAAACATTCTTTAAAGGAGAACACTTCTATAGCATATTTTCAATTAAAAAAGAATAATAAGCAGCTTTGAGAAGAATTTATAAAAAACATACTTTTCCTTAATTGCTTAAATGATTGCATATATTACAAAATGGAAACATTTAAAATTCAGTTTCTCAATTTAAAATATCTAAAATCTAAATATGGAGCACTCTTAGTTTTTGACATAAAATAAAATATTAAAGTTAATAAACTTCACTATATTGAAAATTTTTTAATGAGATATACAAAATGCTATTAAACAATTTAAATTTTTAAGCGATTTATATTAAGAATTTCCATATTTAAATCGTTATAAATTAAACCTATATGGGAAGATAACTTAAGGAATTAGCAGTAATTTCCTATAGCAGCTACATATGCACTGTAGACACTCTTCTAGTGAAGGACACTGTGCAATGAAAATGCTTTTATTAAAATTCCAAATATGTAAAATAAATACATGTACATGCATAAATATTTATATTCATTAAATAACATTTTCGTTTCCACCTGGAGAAGGACAAGTTGACAACTATAAAAATTAATCATGTCCTTAATTTGAAAATCCTGTGAAACTTAGAAGAAAAGGTATTTCTTGTTTTGTAGTAATTCCCGAGTTTAGATAAGTAAGGGAACGATACCCACCAGAAGGAAGGTTTTAGGGAATTCTACCCATAATTGTACAAAATAATATTCTTTATTATCTAAAGCAACTAAATTACATAATATTTCTTACAAATTGAAAATTTTAATTTTTTAAATTGAAAATCAATATTGGTGCCGTTCACTGGAAATATGATCTCGTTCAATTCATTTCCGTTACCAAACAATAAGTCAATAAATTAATATTCTTTTATTTGCCTATATGGGTAATATTCTGAAAACAGATTCCATTAAAGAAAACTAAAATCTTATATATGGTTGCATGTAGGAGCAATTTTCCATGGCTTTCCAAACACAGGAATGGATATATGATTCCATATTGGTTCCCATATAGGTTCCCATTTGAGTTGCTACGAACATTGTTCGCAAAAAAACCGGTTTTATAAAGTCAGAGTTAGGCAAGACTAGCGCTAGACCTGGGTCAGATCAGATCTTCCAGAGTATACAATCTTGACAAAGCCAGACCTCGGTTAGAACTGACACCATACTTCGATGACATTTTTCTACACGGGTAGGGTTTGCCATTCAAATTTTAGGCAAAACATTTCTGACTTTACCCCACGTGTGCTGGTAACTAGACTTTTACGTACGTATAACTTCCAATTTTATTAATTTCATATCAAAGTTTTTTACGTGAAACATCATTCAATTTTTGAAATGTTCAATATTCAGAATTTTGAAATAAATTAAAGTTCACAAACAAAGTTCGCATTGATTTTAAAAACAAATAATTTATATTGTGTGGCCCGACGAGCGATTTTAAATTCATGTAGTTGTTTTAACATCGTAAAACTTTCCTAAAATGATATGCAAGTTATAAAACTACTAAGCTTAAGTTTTATAGACGTAATGGAAAACGTGATTGAATTTGTGTAATTGGAACTGAAGTAATCTGCAAGTGAGACCGCGAAAGCTTTTTCATACTTTCGTAGTACAGCGTAAGGCAAGAAGCGAGAAAAAAACAAGAATCAACTGCCATGCGCCTTAAATTTCCTTTCCGTAATTAGAAAACTTCAGCGACATAAGAAAAGGAAGTGGTGTTGCAACGACGATTTCAGACCATAATATTCCCTAGGCAACAGCTCGATGAAAAGTCGAAAGGTATAACATTTACACTGCTCCTAAAAGTCGAAAACTTCCCAACTGTTCAGCTAGAAGAAGTGGGTTTTTTTATATTTATCGAGAATTTTTAAATTAAGGTTCTCAGTTTTTATACTCTGATTTTAGTGTGCAATTTTCTCCCACAATGTGATCAAATCAAGAAATTTCTTTAGACGTAAAATTGAAAAAATAAAATAAATTAAGTAAGTTAAAAAAAGAATTATATTCTCGCTAAAAACAATTTTCGTATACAATATGGTAAAAATTCTAGAAATGTATAACTGTAGAGATATACTTATTTTTCATGATAAAAAAAAATTGCCTTAGGGTTTTAAACCTTGGATTAAAATGTCTGCGTGACGTTTGATTCAGAGAGCTCCACGTGCGTTTGAAAGCACATGCTTGTGCTGTCAGAATCCAGATGCGATACTGATGTGCATAAAAATTGCGTGCCTCAGGCCTGCCAGTTAATGAAAACAGTCATCTCTGATCTCCATTTTGCAAAATTTATCATTTCTCTTCAATCAAGTAAATAATTAACAAAAATCCTTTAACGGTATTTTAAGTTTTCTATTTCATAAGTAAATTTAAACAAAAATTCGGTTCATTTTCAGTTCTAAATGAACTGAATTTCGGTTCAACTAATTAATTGCTTTGTTGATATAGGTATTGGCGATTTCGAAATTCGTGTTATCGCGGAAATTGAATGGTTTTGCTGATTTCATTCGCAGGCGCGAATCGAGCCAAACCTGTCAATGTCATATCGAGAACACGATTTCGCGGCTTTCATAAAATCTTTCACCCCTTGAAAGCATCGGTAAATTTTGCATGAAAACATGAAAAATAAGTTCTCAACTATTTTTTTATTAGAAAAACATAAATTATTATAAATAGAAAGAGATTTTTACTTTACTGAAGTATGTGCTTTATCGATTTAACATGAAGGGAAATAAAATCTTATAGGAGATTGATTGCGCTAAAAAAAATGTTTTTCGAAGTAACTCTAACCTAGTTCATCTTGAGCAAAAATTCAATCAATTTTGAAAAATGAGCCCACTTTATGTTAGGAACTATGCCAAAGCAGCCAAAGGTTCGAATTTACACCAGTCTACCAGTTCATCATGGGGCAAAATTCAATTAACTTATTTTTAATGAGAATGAATCCAATTTTTTTCTCAAAACTATCCCAACTATTTAAAATTAAATGAAAAATAGGTTAATATTGAATGAAATGCAGAAAAATTAATCTATACTGGTTTAAAATGACCCCAACTTGGCACCAGGTAGTTTAGCAAGTATTCTACGAGAACTTTTTAAGAATTTAAATTGTGACAACTGCCAAAATAACTACAATGTTCAGTCGACGATCCGAGTGCACCGGGTCACGCACCCGGTAGCTTAGCACGTATTCTACAAGAACTTTTGCAGAATTTAAATTGTTCCAACAGCCAAAATAACTACAAGTTGTGAGTCGACGACCCGGATGCACAGAATTTAGCACCAGGTATTTTAATACGTATTCTACGAGAACTTTAAAAAATTTAAATTTTGTGAATAACTAAAACAATTTTAACTGATGAGTCGACGACCCGGGTTCATCGAGTCGCGCACCAGGTAGTTTAGCACGTATTCTACGAGAACTTTTTAAGAATTTAAATTGTGCCAACTGCCGAAATAACTACAAATGATGAGCCGACTATTCGGATGAGCCGGATCGCCCACTACGTAGTTAACTGCGTATTCTACAAGAATTTTTAAAAAATTTATATTTTGTGAATAACGAAGACAATAACAAATGGTGAGTCGACCACCCGGGTGCACCGGGTCACGTACCAGGCAACTTAGCACGTTTTCTACGAGAACTTTTCAAGAATTCAAATTGTGCCAACTGTCAAAATAACTACAAAAGGTGAGTCGACGAACCGAGTGAACCGGGTCGCGCACCAGGAAACTTAGAACGTATGCTACAAGAAGTTTTTCATAATTTAAATTGTTCCAACAGGTAAAATAACTAAAAATTGTGAGTCGGAGATACAGGTGCATCGCATCGATAACCAGGTAGCTTAGCACTTATTATACGAGTATCGTTTAAATTTCGCAAAAGTCTTTGTAGAATACTTTCTAAGCTACCTGGTACGCGATCAGGTTCACATGGATCGTCGGTTTACTATTGGAAGTTATTTTGGAGGTTGGAACAATTTACATGATTAAAAAGTTCTTTTAGAATACGTGCTAAGCTAAGCTACCTCTAGAGCACGACCCGGTGTAAATGGGTCATCGGCTCATTATTGGTAGTTATTTTGGGTGTCGAAAAAATTAAAGTTCCTAAAAAGTTCTCATAGAATACGTGCCAATCTACCTGGTGCACTGCTATTACTTATATTCTTCTATTTCACCTTACGTAATATAAACACAAGTAACATTAATTCTAAAAATTAGCGGTCTTCCAGGGCTTCCGTTTCCTCTTACCACAAACATGCATTTTACACGAAATTGAAAACGAATGTTTGCTTTTTACTGTTCTTTCTCAGGACTACCCGTTTGCCTCTGTCCTACTCCCTTGCTTTCCCTTACTTCTTCCAATTTCTTCAAGCACATCGCTCCCTGTCCATTATCATCCAAAAGCCATCTTACACACGCATCCACACTCAACTGCCCATCTTCCTCTCCTGCACATCTCTCTAATTCATGTACCCATGACTCCATTTCGTATCCACATACTCTACATAGATTCTCCTTTCCATCCGTCCAATATCTGCATGCTTTCGCTCCTTCACCCATTTTAAACCGTACAACCCTACTCCATTTTTCTTTCTTTTTTATTTTTTTCAGATATTCTGGTTCCATCAACCCTTTGACCATCATATACCATCTATTGTACCTCGAATCTACAATCTTGTTTTACTAATAGCTCTAACTCTATGTCCTGGCATTCCATAACCCCTTCTCGTATATTACAACCCTTATCATTTTTCTCCTTTCTTCCTCCCATTTTGAATTTCCCGAATTTCCTCTCGCCTCATTATTCCAAATTTTGCCCAAACGTGATTGTGTTCTGCTGCTTCCCTATCCCCTTTTTAACTTCTCTTCAAACCTCCAGGCTCTTTTAATTTGTCTAGTAACCATTTTTCCCCTCTCTAATTCTTCCCTTAACAAGTATCCTGGGCAACTCCAGCTTACCCCCATTACCCATCTCAGAAATCGCTCATGCATACTCTCTATTTTCCTATGTGCCTTCCATCCCCAGATATCCACTCCATAACACAACACCGCCCACATCAACGCGTCAAACAGCCAGACCCTCATTCTCCAATCGTCCATGAACCTTCTCTTTCCTATACCCCATACTTAGCCCATTACTTAACTCGCACATTCAATTCTTTTCCTCACCTGCAGCTCGGTTTCCCCTTCTGTCTCAAACCAAAAACCTAGTGAAAAGAACTCCTCCATAATTTCCACTTTTTGTCCGTTCATCTTCCAAACGTAATTTATTTTGCTCTTTCTATTTCTGAAGCACATCACCTTTATCTTATCTACGTTCACCGTAAAAGCTTTTGTTCCCACATACTCTTCGAAGAATCTCATCATTAGGTTCATCCCCTTCTCATTATCTGCTAATAGAAGTACATCGTCCCCGTATGCGTTCTCGTAGAATACGTGGTAAGCTACCTGGTCCTCGATCTGGTGCACGGGGATTGTCGACTTATCATTAGCAGTTATTTTGGCAGTTGACACAATTTAAATTCTTAAAAAGTGCTCGCAGAATACGCGCTAAATTAACCAATGCACTCACAATTTTTAGTTATTTTGTCTGTGGAAACAATTTAAGTTTTAAAAAAGTTCTCTTAAAATACGTGATAAGCTACTTGGTGCTCGACCCGTTGCACACGGGTAGTGAATTTAACATTTATAGACGTGTAGACTATTGGCTTACCTAAGGTTTCCATTTTTAACGCAGGCTAATTTTCTCTGACACTTACATGTTCTTTAGAATATTCATTTGTACTTGGCGTATCTTAAGCATGGGATACGGACAATAGCAAGGCTTGCGCTATGCTACCATTTATCTGTGCTTCGTGTTTTAGTCTGATATTTGCAACTGTCTTCCTATGCTTAAGCCATGCAAACTTCTATCACGCGGGTTCTTAAAAAATTGCGCTAAGTCCCATAAAAGAAAATATTTATCCCCCCAATCCTTTCTAAAGAGTGAGAAAAATTCAGTGGATTGCGTCAATCTTCGAAAATTTTGCCAAAGTTTAATTTCAAATAGATCTCGTTCGACCGTGGGTGAAGCATGGCAGAGGGGCCATCAGATATGCTTGACCCATTGTTCATAACTATGGGATGACCGTGGCTTGACCGTGGGTGAACATTGACCCAATCTTGAGCCACGCTTACTTCTCGCTTACCCTATGGTTAACCCACGCTCACCCTAAGATTATGCCATTAGTGAGCCATTTAACCTTTTCCACGCGGGTCCTAAACTACGGCCCAAGACAGATTTACGTGTAAACATTTTCAGTAAACGCTAATAACTTGTACTTTTCCAAACATATGTTCATTTGTAGAAGAATACTGTACAAAGTCGAAAGAATTCGGTGTGTCAGAACCTTACATTCTCCATATATCGAGGTCTAAAATGTTTACACATAAAAAAAGTAACCAAATTTGGTTCAATTTAAATGGATGGCTCCTACAAGCTATAAGAGGGTAAGGGTAAGGGTAAATGGGAAATTGAGTTAATGGTTCGATATTATACAAGGCGTTAGACAAGGATGCGTTATGTCTCCATGGCTATTTATATTATTTATAGACAAGTGCTTAAGAATAGCTCTTTTCGACGAAGATGGTGTGGATCTCGAAACAGTAAGGGTGCGTGGGTTAGCGTTCGCAGATGATAAGGTTGTCATGGCAGAATCTATCGA
>JAAAKG020025350.1:0-19996 GCA_010014905.2 Druon quercuslanigerum | reverse complement strand
TATATATATACAATATTATAATAAGAAAAACTGCTCCATTGATATTCCTTTATGTGGACTATACCACTGTACGGTTATTTAAACTACTCTATACCTTGAAAATAAAATCGAATGACACGCGAAGCCGGTGTCAGTTTTTCAGAACGACGCGAAAGCGGAATTACTATACCACGTTTGTGGTGTGTTGCTGTTTCAAAAATCTGTTGCAACATGTGCGCCACACTTGTAACGTAACCTTCACTGGCTGAGAGAGCAATCCTCATAAACGGAGAGCGCATTGTAGGCCTGTAGTTTAACGCAGCAGATGTACGTATTAGTGCTGCTGTTGTCCAAAATTTCTTTCCGTGTACTGATAACTTTGATTTTCTAAAAACATTATGTAATTATTTAAAGAAATATTGATATCCTATGCTACTTTTTGTTGGATACATATATAATTTTGACACATTTATTATAATGTTTAACAAATTTATATTTGTTTAAACCATTTTTATTTGCTAAAGCATTTATTTTTCGATAATTAAAAAATTGAAATAAAAAAAAAGACATACAATTAATTATGATTTCAAAAAAAAAATTTGGAAAAGTAATTATGTAAACAAATTTTATTTGTTTGAACAATTAAAAAGTGGTAAATGTATTCTTTCTATGCAATAAACAGTCAGAAACATAATTGTATGTGTGCGATTTTATTTCCTTTTCTTAGTAATCGAAAAAAAACTGCTTGAGCAAATAAATATTGTTTAAACAAATAGAGACTTATTAGACATTCTAAGAAATGTATCAAAACTATTTAATTACTCAACAAAACGTTGCATAGGATACTAATTTAAAAAGAAAGTTGATATCTTTGGCTGAATTTTGAGAAAATTTGAAAATATACAATACATAATTCCGTACGTAATTACATAATGTTCTTCGAAAAATGTACTACTCCTTACAATGATGAAGAGTTATATTTCAATAAGAAAATACGAATATTTTTTTTACATTTTTTGGGAATACGTAATTGTTTAAATAATTTACTGTTGTTTATACAATTGAAAACTGTTTAAAAAGTCATGGTAAATATTCAAATAGTCTATTAGTCATTATTTATGTGAAAAAGACGACGAAAATGTCTAAAAAATATCAATAATACGTAAAAATGTAGTTTCTTAATTTTTGGGTCATATTTAAGGGCACTACGGGGAGGATGGGGGTGGGTTGGGAATAAAAGTTATTAGTATGGATTTATTTCGTACACACTCCTTTTAAATCCCTAAAAAAAACTTGGCAAATTTCGATGAAACCCTGGAAGATGAGTTCAACGTTTCTAAAATTCAAATTCAATTAAATTAGCGTTTTACCGCGTATATTCTGCAGGAACTTTTAGCCTGACAACGCCATGTACGGAAATAAGTCTTCAAGAAGAAATCGTTTTTTCCTATCTATCAAAAATGCTATGCATATATCGAAGATTATAATTTTATGCCAAAAGACCCGAGAGACATAAAAAAAATTTAGAAGCGGGATTCTATAATCTATAATTAATTCCGTAGGAATTTCAAATTTTAAAGATATGTAGAAAAACTGGACCTCAAAGAGATGTTTTGGTTGAATGTGCGTTCAAGTCTGCATGATTAATTGAACAATTGTAAAAGTATGCTAGTGCAAAGATCAAATATCCGGGCGCGAAACGTGAAGTCGAAACATGTTCTATCGCATAGTGCAAGTTTCAACAATTTTCGCTTCTTGGGCTGAAAATAAAACAAAGAATCTAACGACCAAATTTCGACAACCACCCTAAATATTCCTATTGCAATCTGAAAAAAATGGTTTAAAAATTTCCTAAAAAAGAAAAGAAAAAAACTATTGTTTTATAAAAATAATTGAAGGTCATTTCTATTTCAGGTATGTTCATAAACGGTTTGCCTTTTGAACTTTCACTATATTCGCGTGTGTTAATTCTTGAGTGTCAGGGAGAGAGCATCGTGGTTGTATTGCTGTTGGTGATTAATTTTTAAAAAAGTTTTTTTGTTGTGGTTTGATAATAATAGAAAAAAAAGACGAAAGAAATAAAAAAGAGAAGGAACGTGATTTGGTTGGTTTCCTTCAAATTTTTCTTATCTCTTTTTTATTTTTGTCCAAAAAACAATTTTTTCAGTTTGTAATAGGAACATTTTATGGTGTTTTCTGTTATTTGGAAAGCGATTTCTTTCTTCATTTTTACTCCTAAATGTAAGCTTTACATCTGGCCTTTTTAAATAGTGCTTAAAGCATTTTAAGTATTTTAATATTTTTTGACAGATTCAGCAAGAAATTCTCAAGAAATATTGGCAACAATATACCAGTACGATGGATTATGTTTTTGTAGAGTATATTTATGAGATCATGAAATGTGAGCATGAAAATGTGGTATCCGATATAATTTGTTAAATTTATTAACAATTATTATACACAAATCCATGATTTGAACAGTTTTAAGTAGAAACGAACCTAATTTTCTTCAGATTGTCTTCGAATCTCATTGCATGTGATGCACATTGATTTATTTTTGTCATGTAATATACTTTGTTGATTTTATCAACAATTAATATGAAGAAATGCATCATTTGAACAGTTTTAGGCTGAAAAGAACCGAATTTTCTGCTGATTATCTTCAAGTCTCATTTCCTGCGCGGATCATTGATTTATTTTCGTAACCTGATTTAATTCGTTAACTTCATCAACCAATAATTTAAATATAAATCAACATATCCATGTTCTGAATTTTCTATAGTAGGGTAAGATTGCCCTTCCTTTCAATTTCTTCTTTTCCCATAATTTTTTGATTTGAATTAGCCGCCATGTAACCACCATATAAGATATTCCGCCTGTTGCCACCAAAAGGAAACACATGTTACATGCACATGCGTGATTCTGGTTCAACGAGAGGAAACAGCCGGACGTTCAGACATTTGGTATTGAATGCTTGAGAAGTTGACACTTCTATTACAAAGTTATTTTTCACTCACGAATTGTTGTTTTCTCTCCTGATGTTTAGACATGCCAACTTTTTTTTTGTTCTTTTAATTTTCTTTTCCCTAGTTTTTAAGTATCACGAAATTTCTTTGTTTCTTCGTTCTTTTATTCATTATTAAAAAAAATGTATTTCTTTTAACCTACCCTCTAAGATGAATTCTCTGGAGGTACCAATTGAGAGCTTGTGTTATATGGCGATGCAAAATCACATTTTTTTTCTTCTGGTCAAAAAATCGATTCAGAGAAATTCGAACACTATGCCCTCGAAACTGCATGAATGTATGTAGTAATGTACAAATGGTATTATATGCCATCATCTGTTGACAAAATTCTTTTGCACGGAGTGAAGAAAGTCAAATCGTTCAGTATTCCCATCGGCCTCTTATCTGAAGAAGCTCAAGAAGCACGTAATATAGATTTTGAACGATTCCGCGAATTTAATACTTATAAATGTAGTCGGTTAGCATTTAATACTGATCAAGTGTATAAATTACTCATATAATCTGATGAATATTTGTCATATCTAAGAGGAAGCTGGAGACATATAGATAGTCATTTTCATCCTGAAGGTCTCGAGCTCTTGATTCTAGAATAAATTGTTCTTGAAATGAGGCATGTAATCATAAAATTTTTATAATGGAAATTTGTTCGAATGATTCTTTCATAAAAATATTGAATGATATTTCGAGTCGAAAAATATCAATGAGCATCACTGTCAATGAGATTCAAAGACAATCGAAAGAAAATTTTCTTCGCCTTTGCCTAAAACTGTTCAAATCATGCATTTGTTTATAATAATTATTGATAAATTTAACAATTTATATCAGATTACGTCAATGTGTGTCACAGGCAATGAGATTCGAAGACATTCGAAGAAAATGCGGTTCGTTTCTGCCTAAAACTGTTTCAAATTATGCATTTGTTTATAATAATTGTTAATAAGTTTATCAAATTGTATTTAATACCACATTTGCATGATCACATTTCCCCTCGTTGCTCTAAACGTGCGTATTCGATGCATAAATATACTTCACAAAAACGTAATCTATCATCCTGGCTATTTGTTGCAAATTTATGTTTATAACAAATAACTTGAGATATCAAAAAAGATTTTCTTGCACCGACCCTTTTGCATCAAAATTGAGACCTGCTGCAACTGACAAAAATTTTCAAGAGAGTTTAAAAAAAATTTAAACAAACAAAAATTCCAAAATCGGCCTTGAAAGATTTCTTGAGATTTTAATACTGAATTTTTTTCATCAAAAAATTGAAAATCGATGAAGAATTATGACCTACAGGTTATTTTGAACATCGTTTTTCCATTTCGCCTCACTGTACATCCTAACACTGTTTTATGAAGGGCCAATATAATGCGAATAGCAGACGTTGCCACCGTTGGAACCGCTGTCTTGTGTATCTCCACGCGCATTAGTGACCCTAATGCAAGTGTCAGTCGCCGTTTCTGTATCGTGCGCTGTTCTTTTGCCTTAAATCGAAGATCGCCTTTATCAGCATAAACTTTACCCACAGTTACTGAATAATTCTGTATAATCTTATTCCACAACTGTTGATAGTAAAAGTTTTTATTATAAACCCTGAGCGACTGGGCTTCAAAATAACTTGTTCTAAAATTTTCGGTTTTCGGAATATTTGTTATTTTTTATGGGGGGTGGGGGTGAACGTCTTTTTTCTGCAAAACCTTACATGTTAGATATTTTTTGAGGTAGAACTAGTATTCAGTACGTTAAGTCCGCTTGATCCACTAAAAAATGTATGCATGCAATTAGCTCTTTACAAATTAAAATGAAACTCTATAATTTACCTTATCTAATGAACACATATTTTTTCAAGAGAGATGAACCAACGAGCAGGTTGAAGTTGAAGGTAATTGCTGGTCATCATTTGGCTAGAAAGGACGTCTTTGGTGCAAGTGATCCTTATGTGCGTGTGGACTTAAACACTATAAACGGAGATGAAACTGTGGACTCTGTTCTTACAAAGACGAAGAAAAAAACGTTGAATCCAGTTTGGGAAGAAGAATTCATATTTAGAGTAAGTAGTACACTTTTAATTTTATTGCGGTTGATAATCACGAAGTTACGATTATTTTTTAAAGCTACTCTTCAATCGCTGCTGAAAGAACTGCCCGTACGCTAAAAATTTATTCACACCAAAGAACTACGAATTCGGCATTGCTAAACGTATATTAGGGCATTGCGCACTTGGGCGAAAAAATGTCAGAAAACTCTCACCTATTCTCTTTTTATTTTATTTTTCATAAGAAAATTCATTAGTAAACATGAAATTTTCCTGTAACGTAGTACCCCAAATATCCTGAAAATAAAAATGTACAAATATCCATATGTATCTTAAATTTGTGATGCGATATCCGGATTGGTGTATGAAGTAATCTTAAAAGTAGTTTTAAAAAACAGTAAATGGCTAAGATTAAATTAATTTTTGCTACCCAGGTATGGATGTATGAAAGGCGAATGATCGAAGAATGACGAGGATGGGACGGCGGGAAGGAGTGGTCGCTATGAGTTAAAGTGCACGTGAATACACACGCACACTACTATAAACTTGAACTCGACCACCTGTCTGACCAAGCACAAAAGCTAATTCAAGCGATAAATAGAATATTATAACACATGATCACAAACAATTTTCGTATATTCCTCATTTCCTTATTCCAAACAAAAAAAAATCCTTAATAAGATGCGCCAAAATCAATAAAAAAAAGGATTTGGAAAAACAAGAAAGTCAAAACTAACATTAATAAAAGTCAAAGAAAGCAATTAAGTTGAATGCAGACTGACGAGTGTTATTAATTGTAAAATCTCTTGCATAGCAAGTTTTATTAGTAAAATAAATCTAAAGTTAATTAAAACTTGCCGAGTTCAATGAACTTGATTTTGAAATATACTCTGAATAGTGTCTACCACTCGGTCAACGGAATTGTTTCCACTCTCAGTGGCAAGGAACTCGACTTTCTTGCGAAAGTGCATTTTAGCCTTTATTCCTAATTACTCGTCTCTCACCTCCTTGGCAAAAATATTTCATCGCATGATTCCCCAAAACCTCTAATCAGCACAATTAATTATTAATTAAATCGACTCCAAAAGTGCGATAAAAAGTCAGCTTTGGCTGTTTCAAATCGGAGGCTAAAACCGACGATTAATCAAACGTTCGAAAGACACATGCATCAACTGAACAAGAAGATAGGATGCGCAAGACAGAATGCGTCCATTGTTCAGTGTGTGATTGACAACATCAAATCTGGTAGACCATTCACGGAATGGATTCAAAAGTTGCCCAAGAACTGAGGACCTTCAACCGCACACTGAACAAGTCGAAGCTGCTGATAATCAAGCAACATATTGTTGACAAAATACGGGTGTTATCTGATTTCGAAAGAAAGCAAATAAGAAACTTCGTTTCCGCCATATTTATTTAGAATATTCCCTTGAAAATTCACATGAAAAGAGCGAACAAATGGAAAAATATTTGTGGGTTCAAAGGCTCTAAATTTAAATACACTATATTTGAATCTTGGTGTTAAAATTATATTTTTATTATGATGACTGTTTACTCTAAAGTAACATAAATTCTGACATAGTTTTAGCTTTGTGTTAAAGAGTTTTAATGTAGAAACAAAAGTATAAACATTTGTTTAATTAAATTGTTTGGGAAGTGTATCAATTTTAACTATGATAGTTTGAAGAAAACACATCGATTATGTAAGTTCCCTGAGGGATGCCATGACACCGCGACGACCGTTACTAACCCTAGTTGGATTTCTAAAGATTTAAAAATCTTAAAAAATCACTTTATACAATTATATGCACTGAAACCTGAACAAAACCCACCGGTGGCTTCTGCGATATGGCCTCCAGAATATAAGAAAATTCCGCAAAAGAAATAGGTGACTTGGCCATGTTCAAAATTGCGTGAAAAAGGCTACTTGGGAAGATCAATACAGAAATAATCTCCCAGATCCTGCAGGTAAGTTATAACGTCTTGCAAAATGACTGCGCACGCGCACATCTGATAGTATTTAGCCAATCGAACGCGTTAAGGTCCTTTCCAACCTTCGTCTTTTAACGAAATCGCGGACAAGAGATAATTTTAGTAACCTAAATAATTTTATAAGTTACGGAGGTAAAAAAGGAAGAGTCTTGACTATTCTATGATATTAAGAATAAGGTGTCTTAATTCCCTCCTTTTATTTTGCCTTTCATTCCTTCAATTGCCTTCTGTGAGCCCGCCAGATTTGTTGGTGCCTCACGTGACGTCACCCTGGAGTGGGATGAGTCAATGAGCCCGAGTAAGGGTGAGTTCTCGTGAGAAAGTAAGTGGCGAGAACAGTGCAGTGGAGTCATTCCTAAACATATACAAATTTCGGAGCCAATACAACTAAATATAAAGTTGAAATCGACCCGTTGCCTGGCATCTCTGAAGACCGACTACTCTATTTAATTAAACCTTTTTATTTTGTATTTTTCGTCTAATAATATCATCCGCTTCAAGGAGTTTTGCGCAAACCCTATAACAATATCTGAGGAGAAATGACCATCAATCACTGCTGAAGAGGTGAAAAAAGCACTTAGAAGTACAAAGAACTTTTTCGCTGCAGGGCTAGATAATATCAAGAACTTCTGGTGGAAGGAGTTAACTTCTACACAAATATCTTACCAACATATTCACCTCATATTCAATGTCGGAAATGCTCATTCCAAAGTAACTGGTGTTTGGGCGAACTATACACGTGCCGAGAAAAGGCAACTTATCCAATCAAGAGGATTACAGGCTAACAACTTGTTTAAAAAACCTGTATAAGATCTTTACAGCAGTCCTATCCAACAGGATTGTTTGAAGAATTAAGGGAGGTGTATGAACAACGTGGTTCAAAAAAAGGTATAGAAGGATGCCGAGGGAACCCGCTAATTGACAAGTGCGACAAATGGCCTGGATTAACGACCGCAAAGCTTTCGATTCAACCTTACCTTCCATAAGGGCGTCTTTTGGTGCGACACTATGAGCTCTCTGCTTTTTTCCATTATAGTGCTGCCTCTATCTCACACAGTACTAAATTCTTTTGGATACGTCTGTGGCGACACTAATCATCGCGAGCATAAGGTCACTCATGTATTTTGGATTGGACAAATGTGCAAAAATTTATGTGAAGAAACGAATGATTATTGCCGTTCCCGAGAACCCTGAGATTGTGGATATGTTTTGTTATGCATATTGACATACTATACCTACTATACCTACTATACCTGGGCGTGCCTTATAGTGTCTCTCCTAAGCAAATACAAGCATCTAGTTTAAAAGATTTTGTCTTCAAATCTGTCGGCGTTGAACAAAGTGCCTGCGACTAACATGCTTACCGTCCCGTTTCTATTCTACTCGTTTTGGGTGTTTCAATGGATAAAGAACGAGCTTAAGGCCCTTGACATCGACACACATAAGATTATTCATATACATAAGAGCTTGCATATCAATTCGTCTGTTCCACGATTATACATTTAACGCCATCAAAGCGGATGCGGACTTCTGAATCTTCAGGGTCTTCATACTCGAATTGTTCTAAGTGCAGCTTACATCGTTAAAAATGACAGAGATCCTCTCCTAAAAATGGAGATGATTATCAAAGGAGCGGTCATTTACTAAGCCGCAGGGCAGGTCAAAGCCGGGACTAGAGACGCTGACGACTCACTGTCGAAAATCAATTATCCTGTAAATATTGCACTAACTCTATTTGCTTATCCGGATCCATCGGTACTTTCTGTTAATAATTATTAAGAATTCTGACAGCTTCGGGGCTTACTTTGCTTCCAAAAATTCTGGTTTCGCCCGTGAACACACCGTCGGTTCGTCAAGCCAGGACTGCTGTGCTACTTACGTTTCGTCTGCTTGTCTTCTTTTCGTTACTTTCCACGGGATCCCCTAGATTTTACGAGTAGCGCTCGCTGGTTGGCTGGGTATGACGAAAGTGGTCCAATGGGTTGTCTCCTCCAAAGAACACCGTCGTATTTGCGTCTACCGCGCCGATTGGATCCATCTCTCGGGCTGCTTTGCTTCCCATTGGCCGCCGAAAAGCTGCAATCTTGCAGGATCGTTGCTAATTTCAATAATATATATGAGGTAAATTGGGTTCCTCGCCCAGCTCCTAATAATATTTATGTAAAACTAATTCCTTAACCTATTTCATAACACAGAATGGAGGTCCTGGCTTGACGGTCGCGCGGAGAATCTATTTATTCGCGATGTTTCGAGGTTATAGTAGGCTTCGGCCAGACTAGAAGAAGTTTCTCAATGCCAAAATGATGTGGCAATTATGTTTTATGTGGGTGTTTCTCTACATACAGGGCTGTTGTGTCTCGAAGCTGTAGTTAGAATAAAAAACTGTGATTCTTTATTACAGTTTGTGAACTTTCATTTAGCAGAATTTAATATTTCCGAAAGAAAAAGTCAAGTCACATTATCGTATGTCTGTGGAAAATGCTCCCAAAGTGGGCCCATTTTTCATGAGCATTTGTGGGATATCTTTACATGCGCCGTTACAAGTGTAGAGGCGTTTATTGAATATATCATGAATTTCTTTTAAAGCATTCGGTTGCTTTATTAATAATCAGAACAAAGAAACATAATTTCTATGAAAATAAAGCAAATTTCTAAACATCTCTGCAAAAAAGATTCTCGAGCCAAAATAGTTCTTGGCGAATACTTTCATACAAAAAACATTGAAATATTTATAATAGTTTTCGATAAAAATTAAAACTGAGTTCTTAAGTTGGACTTTATTACGCTAATCGTACACTAATATATCCTGCTGATACTCATACTAAAATTGATTGTGGGGAAATTGTTCATAAACTTAATGAATTAACGATTATTACATACTCCATCATTTAAACATGTTTCAGGTAAAACCTGTGGAGCATAAGTTAGTACTTCAGGTATTTGATGAAAATAGATTAACCAGAGACGATTTTCTTGGAATGGTGGAATTAACTTTAATGAATCTACCTAAAGAACAGGATGGGCGAAGTATTCCCACCAAACAGTACATTTTGAGACCTAGGAGGTATGTTTAACTAATATATCTTAAGTGAGCTAGGCAATGAGTTTTTGTAATGCGTTACTACGTGCGTGTATGTATGTATAGTTTATTGATTTCCCAAGGGTTGCAAGAACTTCCATTAAACGGCGAATTTTCTTATTTTCCTGCGTAACTCGTAGGGTCGTTCATAAACCGCGCAATGCTATTGGAGGAGATAGTACCTAAAGCTTTCATCATTTTTGACGAAAATAATGACGGTTTTAATGAAAAATGTCACCTCTCGCATTAAAAAAGTGAATATGTATAACAATATTTTCTTAAATGCTTAAACAGTATAAATTTTATTCAAAGACCGCATAATTAGTTGTCTTCGTTAATGTTCTTCCTTATTTGTGAAGTTGGATTGCTTAGTTTAGACATGAAAGAACACTAAGAATAAATATTAATTTATATACAGTAGGGTATCTCTTTTTTTTAACTTTTAGAATATCTTTTGTTCTCACCTCTCAGATTTGTTTTCGGTTTTGTTCGAATATAAAAAAAGATCTCCAGATTTCAGTCGAATCAGTTCATATTATCCCTTGGCTCAAATATCATGAAGTTTTTGTAAGTTTGAACATGGAAGAAATGCAGCTTTTTATTAATGTTCGGTTTGAACACGGTCATATATTAAATATGATCCCGTGTTTCAGTATCTTATTCAGAATTCATCAAAAAATATAAAAGTAAATCATAATTTTTTTAATTAGATGATATCAAGGCCCTGTTATGGTTCTACACAGAATACGCCATGATAATTAAGTCTGGGTCAAGCTAGAATAAAACTCTACATCTGACCAAGGCCTTCTTTGACAGTAAGGCTAGATTGCCGAACCTAGTCCAGACTTGACATTACCTTATAATCGGATCAACGCCGTTTTATTTATAAAAAAGTTTCTTTTTGTTTTGTAAAAAATACATGAAATCTAAAATCATATTATGCGTATCACACATCTCGTTACTCCTATTTCCGTATAAACTTGATACAATTTTATACAAGTTTTCATCAAGAAGCTAACGTTGCAAAAACACTGATCACCGAAGATGAAAGCACCTGGACGTCGAAAATCTAAAAGAAAAGAGTAGTTTAAACTAATAATACAATTAAAAAAAAAATTAAAACCCCCAACAACATAACACTGATTGACACCCGCTTGTCGCATCGTAAACTGTCTTTAAGATCGATTTTAAAATTAAATAAAGGAATACCTATTTTATCACAAATATGAATTCAAAATAATTCCTAATATTTTCCTGCACTTTACAGCTATTATTTGTTACGAGCAATTGCTTTAGGCATTCATTTATTTTAAATAAGTGTGCCAACTTGCCGACGTATTTTTAGTGTGAAAGGATAATAGAAATGCTATCTAGCCGAGTTTGATTTCGAGCCACTAAACAGTAAAAGCTAGAACCAGGCTGGGGCCCCCGGCCTGACCCAAGCGTGGAGTATGGTAATAACTTGACGATTTCCACAAGGGTCCGCCCAGAGAACCCGACAATGGGTCGGCAAGGAGGAACATTGACATGCAGGTTCCTCCTCAGCCCCAATATCTTGCTGAAATGGATGCCTCCCTTCGTGAAGATATCTCGGAGGAGTCCGAATACTGGATAATCAATTCTTCAGTTTCTGGTGCTGCGAGGGCTTTGGCTGATCTAAACTGAAGCCTAAAACTGACGATGGAAAAAAGAGCAAAAGACGCTTGCGTCAACCAAACAAAAAGGTTAAAGGGACAAGGCAGAATGCGTCCCGTGTGCAGTTTGTGATTGACTACATAACATCTGATAGATAGTTCACAAAAAGGGTTCGAAAGTTCGCCCAGGAACTAAAGGTTTTCAATCACACACTCAATAAGTCAAAGCTGCTCACAATCGATCAAGCAGGATATTGCTGACAAAATAGGGTGTTACCTGATACAAGGAGAAGAACGAGGTAGGGATTTTTTAGACAGAGGAACTTTCCCGCTACATGGCCAGATAATACTAAGAACTTCTGGTGCAACAACTTTACTTCTACACATTAATATCTGGTTCGCATATTCACCGCATATTTAAATTCATAAACGCTTATTCCACGGTAGCTAGTGTTAGGAGTTCGTATTTTACCGTTGTTATACTTAAAAAGCGGCCCCGACCGTTGGAGATGACAACAGTCGCTTCTGGATGTTTTTTTTAGAGCTACCGTCTGCCACTTTACAGGTTTTT
Source organism: Druon quercuslanigerum (assembly GCA_010014905.2). Taxonomy (NCBI): domain Eukaryota; kingdom Metazoa; phylum Arthropoda; class Insecta; order Hymenoptera; family Cynipidae; genus Druon; species Druon quercuslanigerum. Next base: position 7,680 of record JAAAKG020025350.1, on the reverse strand, counting down.
AGTCACTTGTTTGCTGATGTTCAAGACAGTTTCGTACACTATCCTACTGACAATAGGATGAATGGATGCATGTATCAAATTCCTCCGTATTGTCTTTACTTCATGCCTTAGGTCGCTATACGTATGGATCTTGGTTGTATAGGTTTCCTACAAATTTCGGTTAAGTGGACAAGAAATGTCGATAATGTAGATCAAAGGCAACCATTCGGTTAAGTCCTAGGCTTAGGGCAAGTGGTCGGTATATAATGCCCGTGACATAATTATGTCCATGCGTATATTCTCTCTGAGCCATTACGCGACAAACATAAACAACGTGTTCGATGGATGCCTTGGTATCTCCAAAAAATAGGCATCGGTCAACCATGTCTAGATGTAACACGTGTTTGCGAAAATTTCTGGCGCTGACAACCTTGTCCTGAATCAAAACCACGAGTCCTTCCGTTCCTGGATACAGGACACTCTTTATCAGAAAAATATTGAATGCCTCACTATACCATTGATGTTGATTTAACGTTTTGGGGTGCTCGCCGTGTATAGCTTTATGTCTCCATTGCGTTGCTAGTTCATCTATGGTTTCTACCGTGATATTGAAGGTCTCTTCTGATGACGAATTCAAGGGCGTGTAGTCAAGATCCGTGTTAAAGTGGATTCTGTGAGAGTGTACAATTCGAATATTGCCATTGCTTTCTGTCACGGCGCACATGCGTCACGTGTATACCATGCTGTGACCAAGGCTGTCAGCCTCTCTATGCGAACCACCTTAGATTAAAAACGCTGAAAATATGAGACACAGAGAGACCCAAGAGCACTGGACAGAGAGGACGCTATTGTATAGCGCGCGGACTGGACAATGGTAATAATCCTCGACTTCTTCCCTGACTATGTACTCGTGCCACTTTTTATTAATCAGACTCGCCGGATACTTCCAGCGACCCGCGAGTTCACTAAATGTTGATTAATGATATTAATTCAGAATTTATAAAGACAGAATGAATCACTTTCGGTTAACTATCCAAATTTCCAAATTGAAGAACACGCGATGAGATTCAAAAGTTCAATAATATTGGTAATACTTATTAGCAGTCTCTCCCTCTTCAAAAATTAAAATGGTAATTATTTGTTGTATTCTATCTAATCCCTCCCTAGACATGAATCTATGTCTGACTATAAAATGTTGATTAACAATATAATTTATTGATAAGTGCACACTGTACGTGCCCTGCAAAATTGCTTATTCCCAAATAATGTTCAATCAGCCTTTTTGTAGTCAAGAAACCACGTCCGATCGTCGTTGCCATAGTTGCTCGGCAGTTGCTGTCACCTCGAAGCAGTCGTTTATCACTTCCTCCCGATATCGGAACTAATTGTCCGAAAGGGGAGAAACGAATTAAAGTGCAACTTGCCCATCGGCATTTTACCTTGCATTGGACTCGGCACGCGGATTGTCACTCCTACCAAGTATGTATTTGGAAATGGCAGTGTACAATAAAGAGGGTTTTGTGCCGTTAAACGTAAGAAATTAAATAGATGCAAACCAGAAATTCAAAGGACTCCACACACATCCATGGAAAATATGGTCACGGTCAAATTGGCTGAAACTGTAGTATAATGTAGTTTATAATATCCTGAACAAATAAAGTCCTTAGGCTGTTTGGCACTACGCTCAGGGATTATGCCGAACTCTCCGTTTCTTTTATATATTTTGTAGTTTTGGGCCCCCCAAACAATAATATCCATACCTGAATGTCGAGAAAAGGATACTTTTTCGTGGATCGTATGTCGCTTTTCATGCAGGTGAGAAGAGTACATCGATCCCTGAGGACTCTTTGATACCATGCTCAGGGATCATGCCAAACTTTCTGTTCCATTTATATTTTGTATTTTAGGGTCCCCTGATCGATAATATCTAGAACTGAAGGTTGAGAGATGGATAGTTTTTTGTCGGTGTTGCATCGTAGGTCGCCTTTGATATACTTTTTCAATATAATTAAATAGGTCCTATTAACCACATCGTCAAGACTAAAGTATGAGAAGTGTGTCTGAAGTAGTCTAACTGCTGTAAAAAAATGAATTGGTAGTTTTTAGATTAGGCTCACGCAATCTGAATTTGATTAAACATCACCGATTATGTACGTACTTATTCAAACTAATTAATCAGGTCCTCTCAACCGTGTGGTCAAGACTGTAATATTAAGTGGGTATTTGCATATCGTTTACCTTCCGTAAAAAAATTAATTAGTGGTTTTCGGTCCATGGTAACATATACTGAATTTTAAGTTGCATTACCACGGGTATAATTCCTCATTCAAACTAATTAATCTTGTCTTACCAATTACTTCGTCAAGACTTAAGTATGAGAAAGGTGTCCAGGGTTAGGTTAACTACTGTGAAAGGTTAATTGGTAGTTTTTGGATCAAACTTACACTAACTAAATGTGATTAAACAACAGTAAGTGCGTACCTACTTTTTCAAACTAATTAATCAGGTCCTTTCAGTAGCAGGTGCCGGACAATTGTGCACGGAGCAACTGTGCACGTTGTTGGTCACAGGTACAACTGTGCACCAGACCATTTGTGCACGTATACATTTCAACGTGCGCATATGGGACACTCCCAAATGAGCACGTCAAAATGTCGACTAAATGTCTAAATGACTAAATAATATAAAAAAGAAAATAAAAATAATATAAAATGACTAAATGTCAACGTGGACAGATGTTACCCTACTAACGGTTCACGTGCACAGATGGGCTCGTGCGTTTTCTTGGGGAAAACTTTTATTGTTTTTTGGCAATTTTAAGTAAAAAATACATTTTTCCAGTGCCTTTTTTGTAAAAAGATCGATTCTGTGCGCAAAAATGGCATTATTATGCTAAGAATAGTACGAAACGTGTTATTGGGACTTATACTAGCAAAATATGGAGGTTGTTCTTTTCAATATCAGGTTGCAAAAAATTACAAAACTTATGAATTATGTTTCATACAGATTCATAGATGTTGCTTTAGTTTACTTTTTTTACTCTTTCTGAATTCGTGATCAGATTCGCGAAATTTAAAATAGAGGATCCAATATAGTAAACATACATCCGTGAAATGTTCATTTTTGCGGATATTTGCGATATTTTTCGCAATCAGCGATCCCGAGAAGACTTGTATACAGATTTTCATTCAAAAATGGTATTTTCTAAAAAATTAGTCTGCCATCTTTGATCCACCATTTTTAATTTTGCAAATCATAGCAAATTCGTGATCAGCAACCCAAAACACTATTATGTATCCATTTTGAGGAATAATTCAATTTATAAAGAATAAAAAACATAAACTGGAGCAACTAAATGCAAAATATTTCAAAAGTATCTTAGCATAATAGAGTCATTTTTGGGCACAGAATTAATCTTGTCCCAAAAACAGGCACAGGAAAATGCATTTTTTTACTTAAAAATGCAAAAAAAAAATTTTTTTACTTTTTAAAATGGTTGGATCGTGTCGAGCGACCCTCAATACATATGGAAAAATTTGCCCTAAGGAAAATGTACAGCGGCTTCATCAAATTTAGGACTTCAAACCTGCTGTAAATATTTTGTTATTCAGGCATTAATGGCTTTAATAAATGGCTTGTAATAAAGGAGGTTTTTCCCGCCTTGGCACCCTAATTGTCAATTTCCAAACTGTTTACATTATGTATGTCCTTTTTTTGAAATAATCTTTGTAGTTTACTTTTGACACAAATTCTCCATTAACTTTCTATTTTCTTCGCCTTGGGCAATGTTTGTTTGATATTCGAGTCAAGTTTATAAAAAGGAACGCTGAATAATTTCCCTATACCCTGAATTTAGTCATTCTGTCCGTCAGAATCAGTTGCTACATATGTGCAATTCCCTTACAGCCACGAGCGATGGTACACATGTTTGATGCAGAAAGTTAGCAAAAACAACAAATCGCAATTTATCGTCGTGCTGAACGAGGATATGCTGAACTTTAATCGAAGAATTAATATCGAGATGAATGATTCAGCATTTGATCCTAATTGTCTGACACTCAATGTTTTAAAACAAAGAAGAAATAGTTCTTGTATATTTTGTAACAGAATGCAAGATGTGACCAGGTTGTCGGTGAAATGCAGGGTTAATGTTTTTGTAAAAAAAATATGTTCGTACCATAATCAGCTCGTTTTTGTACTGAACATTTGGATGTGAGCGGTTTTGTACCAAACGTCCTACTGCAAGGTTTAGAATTTTGCAATAGGCCTTATCGGATGTCTAGTGTCCAGTTGCAATATATTTTGCAAGGCCTACTTGATTTATCGAAGATTGGTGAGCCTGATTTTAATAATGAAGAAACGTTTTTAGAGGAAGAGTTTAATTCAATCAGTCCCATAACACGCGGGAAATTCTATGTACACGCTGTACATTATGTTGTACAAGATCGATGGGTATATCGCCGTATTAGTAAAAAGGAGTTAATGATGTTTTTGTGAAAACTTCGCTAAGGGCTGAGTGATGACTTTAAAAGTTATTTTTGGATACGATAGTAGGCAAAATTTGAATCTCATTATTTTTATTGTCAGAAGGTCTTGGAGGACACGTTTTCTTCCGAACAACATAGGGTTGACGGCTTTAAAACGGGAGCAGTATATACAGAGATATGTAACGGACTTCGTAAATGAACTTTATAATCCCACTCCTGAAGTTTCAAAAGTGATTGCCTATATAGATGGAACTTATGTGTATATCCATAAACCCAGAAATTTCAGCACTCAGGAAAACATACTGCGTTCATAAAAGTCGCCACTTAATTAAGCCAGCCTTAGTTGTAGCTCCAGACGGCTATATTTTGGATATTCATGAGTCCTACTTTTCTGACTCGAAAGAACGATGTTGCCATGCTTACTAATAAATTCGAAATCGATGTTAATGGGCTGCGAGAATGGTTCAAAAACGATGGCATTATCATTGGCGACCGTGGTTATCGTGATCCCCTACCGCTTCTTGAACATTTTGGCATTAAACATAAAATGCCACCTCTGTTAGTTCTTGAACAAAGGCTATTTGGTTCAGAAGAAGCAAATGACTCAAGATTTATCACTAAGACAAGGTGCGTCGTAGAGGCACGAAATATCAACATAAAGTTTGTTTTAAGTTCTTTGGAAATCTCATGAATATGAACCATGCCATTAACATGGGTGATATTTACCGTATTGCTGGAGCGATCCTCATCAAGTACCGTCCTTGCATGCAGAGGGCTGAAGTGACCGTAGACTTAGCCCAAACAAAGTTACGAAAATCACATGAACCCAACGTCGTCCAGGCCAGAGTTACAATTGCCAACCTGCATACCAGGAATGCTAGATAAATTCATCTTAATGAACACCAAGTACCTAATTTCCCTAGGCTGGATATGAATTATCTGAAGGAACTGACGGTAGGAATATATGAGCTGAATCTAGCCGGAGCTTAAATCCAAGATAAGTTTTATAAGGAGCGAATGCATTCGTTCTTAACAAACTTGGTGGCAACGCTACGATATTTTCGATCCCATTTTCCTCGATGTCATTTTTTTACTTCTGTCGAATTTAGTGAAATTAATTCAGTGGTTTGAAAAAAATTATGCCACCATGACTAAAAAGTCAGTATTATAGGTTTATTAATAATCGAAAGAAAGTTTTCCGATTTCATTTAAGAAAAAAAGATATAATATTGCATTGATTATTATAGCAATTAAAAAATAATTGAATCATGTCGAAATTCAGGGAGTCTAGGAAAGTCTAACATCCAGTCGAAACCTCCTCTAAGATTCAGGTTGCAAGCTTAAGGGCCTGACCCTGAATGATTTGCGATTAATAATTTCAGTTCAAGAAATTGAAAAAAGGAGGAGTTGGCCTAGTTTTTATTATTCATCCAACGGTACTCTAATTTTCGTTTCCGTTTTAATGGCCCAGCACGAAAGTCGTCCCCCTACTGGAACCAGTATTTTTTCTCCTGCATTCCCTGTCGGTAACGTAGGGTTGTTTCTGTGCGACAGCGTCATATTAAATTTCATGTCGGACAACGTCGCACAACGTTGTCCTTTCAGTTTATCTCCTCACTGACTCCTCTAGGAAACCCAAAGGTTAACGAGGGAGTAAAGTAAAAGGGCTTAAAAAACTGATTAAACAGCAGCTACTAGCAGAATGTTTCTTGGCCGATAAGCTACTTGTCCATGAAATAAATAAAGTTGTACAAACTTCAGGGGAAATAACCAATGTCCCATTAACCTCCGCTTTGTAGATCTGCGCCGCCGAGAAAAGAAGATATCGATTGCCTCTTTAACCCCTTGTTTAATAACGCCCAACAAGAGTTGAATCGATCAAAATCGCGGAGTAATATAGTAGAGATGAAGGTAAAATTTATCCCTTCCTCCTTTGATAACGAAGTAGACGTAATCGTCGATATCCCAATAATCCGAAGTCTCACTGAAAACGGAATAGATATTGAAGAGGAAATTTGGAGAGAAATCGCTCAAAGAGAAATGGACGATTACTTGAAATATCTTTCAGAGTTAAAACGCGAAGAAAAAGAACAAAAAAAGAAAAACAATCGTCGATTTCTCTACGAGTTAGAAGTACAATGGAATTTGTAGCACCCCTTTCGATTTCTGGATGGGAATACGAGAGCGATACATATCGAAAGATTGCAACGTTAAAACAAAATGACCTTGTGACGTTCCTCATTTACTTAATGAGCAGAAACGCAAAATCTGCGTAACGATTTTCGTGAAGGGTCATAATTGACCCAGCGAGGGTTAAGGATATTCTCTGCGTAAATCTCGTACCAAACGCTTTGAAAATACATGATTTGATAACCTGTCGTCCTAATATCCGATTGTGTTTTTTTTCCTTTCTGGACAGATATCTGAATTTTACATAGCTTACCTTCGGCACCCAATTATTGCTACACTTACTTTCACTTGGAAGAAGGTAAGATCCAGTAGATTACTGATAGAAAACCACAGCCACGGAACTTATGGCACTCAGAAAAATCGACAGATAAAAATTATTCACTTAAAGATTAACGGAATCTCGAAAACTACCGTGCGTGAAGTTCTTTTAAACTAAGAGATAAATAATGCCGAACGGTAAACTGATTTCGAACCCCTATTTAAATTAAAGTACCCCCTTCTTCAGTGGTGCAAACCCCAATATAACAATTCCAAACACCGGATATCCACTTATGGACATGAGTGCAGTTATGGCTTCTGCATATTGAGGGCATGAGCCTACAACACTGCACTGTCCATATCCTTACTTTTGACGGTAAACCCCCTCCTCCCCTTTAAGACTTTATTAATGTTGTAGCAAACGGTTCGGCTTACGTAAATGAAACTTCCAAACCCTTCTTTGTGGATGTAGTCCTCCGTAAGTTAAAAGGGATTGCCAGGGAAAGCGTGAGGGAAAACCTTTGATAAAATACAAGATCTGATTACTCAGCTAAAGAAACAGTTCGCTCCTACAAAGAAGTAGCAATGGTATCTCGAATGGAGATTGTCAGCGACTATTACGATCATACTTTATGACTGCTTAGTGGATCGAAGCACTCTCTAGATTGAGAAATACACGTCACCAACCGATAAGGGGCTGTCCATAAATTACGTGACGCGTTTTTCTTTTGTTTAAATAAAGACAAGAAAGAAATTGCCTCGCAGC
>JAAAKG020025339.1:0-19998 GCA_010014905.2 Druon quercuslanigerum | reverse complement strand
GGAAAAATTATTTTCAAAACAACACTTTTTTTACGATTGTGGCATTCTATTGCCACCTAGGGGTCTGAAAATTTAGGCAAGAGAGCTTCCAAATATACTCTTTCGAATGGCTAGTTCCCGATAACGATTCACTCTTAGGCAATTTTAATATTGTTAACCCGCTATAGCCTTTCTTGATTAGAGCATAAGTCGTAATAACTATAGACCAGAATGAAACAAATATACCCAGATGATTCAAATCACACTTAAACTGAGAAGATTGGGATAAACTGCTTGCCAAAAGAATTCTAACATTGATAAAATTTTGAATAGTCCAGATACATTTTTTGGTTATAAATATACTGCTCTTTAAATTTTGCAATAAAAATTGATTCTTTAAACATTTCTCATTGTAAAATGGACTTGCGATTTTTACTAGTCGCGAAAAGTAGAAATTATAAGGCAAAAAGAACACAAAGACTCTTTCGTTTGATGTCTTTCTCAGCTTTGTTTTTCTTTTTACATACGTTTGTACTGTTTAGCTAGCCAGGCTAGGGTTAAATCAAAATTTCGTGTCATCCTCGCCCAAAATTTAAGTTTTTCAATTTTGGATTCTGCTAACGTTTCTCCGTGGTTTAAACTGTTTGTATATTTAATTAGTTCGTTTTCACCCTCTTGGTTGCCCACCTAGGGGCAGATACAAATTTGGTATTATTTTCTCCCCCGATATTTTACTTTTTAAATGCCTCATTTTTGCTCACACTTGTGCGTCCCTTGTAATGTTTGTGTATCTAATATTTACTTTTTCACCAACAGGTCTAAAGATTCTCTACGTAAAACAGACAATCCATTTTTAACTTCATAATAGTCACGAACATGGCCATCATAAAACTTTAGATTATGTTTCCAATCCTAAAATAATATTCAAAAATCCCAGAAATCCATCGCTAGAACTCTTGACGAAACAGGCCCAAAAATTCTAAACCTAAAGCAGATCATAAATTTTCAAATTCAAAATAGTCCCACATTTCTCCTCCGAAAACGGTAAAAAACAGCCAAGTAGTTAAATAATTGATAAGAGTACAAAAATGACCCAAGAAAGAATTCAGATTATGTTGACAATCCCAAAATAATATTCACAAATCCCAAACATCCACCTCAGTACTCTTCGCGAAACAGGCTCAAATATTTTCCACGTAAATCAGAAAATAAATGTTTTGTCCGATCCCCCTTGAAAATGCGCCATTACATGCGCGTGAAACAGGCGTAATCCGGCCGCTTCCAGCCCATTCCACGTTCACACATGTGCTCTTCGCCGCTGGGTCAACATAAAACTTTACGCACGCTACATTAAACGGTACGCCCGATAATTAAAACTTTACAAGTCTATTTGAATTTGGAGACGACGAGCAAGGAGAGAACGACCAACTAACAACTAAAGCCAAACAGCTGCCGCCGATTGTGGTGAATTTTACAATCTTTAATCTTTAAGGACTGCTCAAAGAACTTTGACTCAAGCTTGAGAATCCACCTATCTTAAAAATAAATCAGGAGACGTAGACATTCAGACCTCGATACAAAACGGATCATAATATATTGGTCAAAGTGTTTTCCAGTAACAACATAAACTTTCATTCATATACACCCAAAGAAGATTGACATCTGAAAATGGTCATCAAGAGATTACCAGACTTCACTCCTGATGAATTAAAGGAAGATTTGGAACAGCAGGAGCTCTCTGTCCTGAATTGCAATAAAATGAAGTCAAAAAAGGATCTCTCCAGGAAGACTCTTTCTTCCTAATCACTAGCGTCCCTGGGACTAAAACCGGAATGGCATTCAATATTAAATACATTTTAAATGTAAAAATATGCATTGAAGGATAGAGGAATTCTTCTGTAGTGACCCAGTGCCATAGGTGCCATAAATTTGGTCACGGTACTGCCAACTGTAACCACCCTCCAATGTGCGTTAAATGCTTACAAGCACATTTAACGAAGGGATGTGATAAGACTCCGCATCAGGAACCACAGTGTGCTAACTGCAAAGGAGCACATACATCCAACTACAGGAGGTGTTCTAAGCACATGGAAAATTTAAACCAAATTGAAGTAAGATGGAAGCAAGGTACAAGAAGCAGAATCCAGACAAGCAGTATCATCCCAGCAACCTCATTTTCTCCATTGAGGCCGACGGCTACGCAGTTTAAAGTATATACTGAGATAACAAACATCTAAAAAGCAATGAAATGGAGCAGCGGGCTGAAAGTCGAACAGCTACGAGTCCTTCCGCAGGCACTTCAGCACTTTTAAGTAATATAGACGATGAGTTAACCAAATTAAACAAGTTACTTAATCTAAATGAATTTCTGCAATAATTAAAAACAAATAACAACTCTTTGAGTAAGTGTAAAACCAGAATAGAAAAATTCACTGTTATGACCCGATTACTGCCAAGCTATGACGCAAGCACAGGACAGGTTATTATTAATAACTTACTGGAATGCAAATGGACTTACGGAAAATATCTTAGAAATCACCTCTTTTATGCATAAACATAGTATTGACGTAATGGTGATATGCAAGACAAGATTTAAAAATAGATCCAAATATAATCACTCAGAACTTAAAAAACTTTTTGCGATAGGGAAAAATGTTTTAATAGTAGGTGACCTAAACTCCAAGCATACAGCGTGGAACTGCCCAAAAAAAGAACGGAAATTCACTATATAATTATATCAAAAGCCATCCTCTTCATTTAAATTGCCCTGATCGTCATCCACTCTACCCCTATAATTATATGGCATCACCATCACTAAAAATATCAAAAATCTAGTGAGTCTTTAAACAAAAAATGAACTTTACTCTAATCAAAATCCTGTAATCCTGTAATCCTCTAATCAAAATCCTGTAATAATAGAGCCAAATAACTTAAATATTCTGCAAACCACGCGCAAACACCTTCTCAAATATTAAAATTTTAAATTGGCGGTGTTACAGAAACAATATTGAGGCTAACATTAAAATAGATAATAATTTACAGTCAGAAGCCGAAATATATAAAAGCGTTGCTGCCTTTTCAACCTGAATTTAGCCTTGCATTTAATTAAGATCTCAATTCGTTATTTGCGTGATAGAAAATTTCGAGTTCTAGTCAACGACAGCTATTCCGATGATATAGATGTTCAGGCTGGTGTACCCCAAGAGTCCATACTGGGACCTAGGTAATTTATATATTATATAAATGATACTCCTTTATCTCAACAAACCAATAAAGCGTTATTTGCGGATGATACTGTTATTTATGCATCCTCCTCAAACATATATATAGCAGTAAAATATTTACAGAAGCATATCCTGAACTTTGAAGACTACTATAGAAAATGGGAACATAAAATTAATTTCGATAAGACTGATCTACTCTAATTATATTTATAAAAAGAATGGTCAGAGATATGCCTGTACCTCTATATATGTATGTTCAGGATATGGAATTAAAAAAGGCGTCAATTACTCAGGAAGGTATCTTGATAAGTCACTTACGTTCAGTGTACATGTAAGGAGGCATGCAAGAAAGCCTAAAAAGTGATAGGAATGCTCTATGAATTAGTATGTAGGGAGAGTGGCCTAAGCGACGCTAACAAATATGGCAAATATGGCTCCAATGTGGAGTGATACGTGCAATTCCAACTACGAGAAATTACAGATAGTACTAAACAAGTGCCTAAAGATGATAGATAATACTTCCAATATTAAGAACCTACATGAGAAATATTCAATTAACACCATTGCAGAACAAGTTTATAAATTAGCTGAAATCTTCTGCGAGGAACAGATTAAACACATTTATAAATAAATTTTTCATTCAAAATTTAATCAAAAGTCGTTATGAAAAATATGCAGGTTATGCTCCTAACCCTATAATAATATTTCGAATTCCCAAAAATCAATTCCTAGCACTTGTAACGTAATAGGTCCGAGGAATCTCCACGTAAAATAGACAATTAATATTCAGGTTAAAAATGGTCACTAAAGTTACTTTCGAAAAACTACAAAATATGTTCTCAGCCCTAAAATAATATTCACTGTTCTCAAAAATCCACGCCAGGTACTTCTTCGGGACTGCTTTAATAAAAGTTCTAGGGGTGATCTTTTGGGGGTTGAATTGGGTTCATTTACTTTTATTTCGTGCCTAGAATAAATAATACTGTCTCGAGCATGCTCCGATTTTGGAAAACCTTTCTCAATAGTGCCGCGCTGGCATTATTATTTCGTTCAGAATTAAAAGTATAAATTCGTATAACCTTCGCGCAGAATTATTGAGAAGGTCGGATATGACCTTTGGGCGCGTAGGGCAAAGTGCAGCAGTGGGGATAGAGCCCGAGACGGATTAGGTTTAGCGGCACTATTGCGATCCCCCGAAGTGAATTATGCCCCTAATATGCTGAGCAGGAAAGTACAAATGAATGCATTAGATGTACATACACTACAAATGACGTACAAACGTATGCAAAAAGAAAATTTGAAAAATTTATTTCCGGAGGATAAGTGAAGTTAGCCCCTGAAATAAATGTTTCTCCTAATTTGCTAAACAATATGGCACAAAAGAATATATTTTATTTGTACAAACAGTACAAACAGTACAAACAGTACAAACGACGTACCAACGTATGTAAAATAAAATTTAGAAACTTTGATTTTCAGGGGCTAAACTTCACGGGTGTCCCGAGAGATTCTGCGATTTCAAGTGTAGAACCCTGTCTGATTTGACATGGATTCAGTCTTTACCTTAAAAGAGAAAGAATTTTCTTCCATTATCAAAAAAAATTAAATTTTTTTGTTTTGTTGTGTTACAGGATTTTTGGAATGAACGTCATGAATTTAAAAAAATCTTTACGTTTTATGACAAATATGATTATTACTTTTCGTCAACCGTGAAGAATGGGGAAATGATCGGAATTTGAAATCGTTTGCCGAATCGCCACCCTGTTTTTTCCACAATGATGTTAATGGCTACTAATTTCAACATTAGTACACAAATTATATTTTCATTCATTTTTTGAAATAATTTTTTGATATTGAATTACATTGTTGAGATAAACGATGAGCCAATAAACTCCAATTTCAAAAATCATCAGATCTTTTATTTGTGATGGTAATTACTGTTTTGGTAATGATTTAAATTCTATGCATGTGATTCACGACTATCAAATATCATTTTACTTCTTAACTTCTGTTCTTTTTGTTATGATTGTTCAGTAAACTTTTTTTAACTTCATTTTTTACAGTTATGATGGATAATTATCATATTTATTTATCTAAATACATGCTCAATAATAAATTTTTACTGCAGATTTGAAATGGGACCGCATAGGGTCCGAAGCGAAGCTAATTCAAACCTAAATATATGTTTTGTATTATTTGACCTTTGCCAGTAGCTACCATACACGATCAAAAAATAAAAAATCTCTACATCAGAAATTTCAAGAAGAAAGGGGTTTTTGTTTTACGATGTCCTTCAAAAGGGATAATCTCAATTTCAAAAATATTATTTAGTATACTGACTAATTTGAAACTTAAAGATTTTTAAATATAAAAGAATTTTAATTCAAAAACATGGGATGATGTTAGATTTAAACATTTCAAATTGTTTAGATACAACTGGAAATCGTTCAAAGTCGCAGAATCAGACATGGACATGAATAAAGGTTGATCTGACAGTAGGACTATTGAAAATTAGGAGTGCTAAAAATAATTCAATAACATTTTGGTTCCCTGGTAGTACATACAAAGGAGAGATTTGCTTTGTTTGACTTCAGGTCATTTCCTCCCTATTTCTTCTTTGGTTATTTTTGTCTCTAATCAAAAATGAGATTTATATTTTAATAATTTTTCATGCCACAAATCATTCCTTTTAATGAGAAAATAACAACTGATTTTCGCAAAAATTAAAAAAATTTATATGTAGTACGTCGGTTCTCTAATTGACCGCATTCATATTACCAGCAATATGACACATTTCCATCACCAGACGTTTACGATAGTGGCATTCGTTTGCTAGAACGACATAACTTACTCGACATAGCATTGATAAAGATCATTTTATATTTAGTTTTCGCTACAATTTTCGTTTGCGTTGTACTTTTGTGCAATTTTTTTCATACTCGATTCTTCCAGAACGATTTTAAAAACAATGATGGTGGCATTTTACACAAAAACAAGCAGATGTTATATTATGCAATCTACTATTAATCTCTCCCCAAAGCACTGTAAATAAGAATTGCATTTTTTGGGCAAATCAGCCTACATGTCATAATTTTAGCCTTATTTATACATTTTTTGTGAATGAAAGCTTGATAGAATCCATAGTGATCTCCCGAGGCCTTTTTAAAAGTCTATTCACTCATAATTATTTAAGTACTTAATTTTTTCATCATGAAGCAATATTTCGGATTATTACGGGAGATCACGGAAAAAGTGTATAGAGTAATACGCGAGTGAATACACTGAGAGAACTCATTTAGTCATTCGTACTATATCCGTTTAGTAGAGGACCATTTCGTATATTATACTATGCATTTAGTGTCAAATACTAAACGCCGTTTGGTTCAGTTTAGTAAATGCCACTACATAGAACAGTACAACCTTTGAATATCTGGTAAGTCGGAGCTACTAAACGGAAAAATCATGTAGTACCATCTACTACCGCTTGGGTCTAATACTAATTGACTCCATCTTGATTTTCATTGATCTGTGATCTGTGAATCACGCCGCACACTGAGAGAACTCGAGCTGCAAAAATTGTTTGTCTATGTCTGTATTGTGTTTTTAACAAGTGAGTTTTCTCGAAAATGATTTATGAAACTATGGAAGACGTTATGAAAAGTTGGAAATTCGAAGAGTACATCGAATTGTTCCAGGGTGAGTACCATTTGATTCCTTAGATATTCAGTGTTGCATGCTTTGGAGCAATTGCAGAATAGGGGCGTCACCTCTGTTTTGTCTGGAATTTTTTGTTTTTCGGTAACAAACTATTAGAATCTTTAATTAAATGATAAGTGAAGCGATCTGACGAGGCAAAAGTTTCAAATTATTGTTACTTTTGTTACTAAGATGTCTCAAATATGGGTTTGTCACGATGTCCGACTTCATGATGATGGGACTGAATTCATCACACTGAGACATGCTGTGTAATGTAGTATAAATGTTAAATATTAGATTAATCAATAATAATTAATGTACATTTTGATTTACGTGAATATAAATTAAGGTATCTTAATAAAACAATATTCAAAACTTCTATCATGTTTTTTTTCTAGAACCCTGTCCTCATTATTTACCACTTCTTTTACTAGTAAAGTTCATTGATCGTGTGGTAGGACCTACTAAACAGTACGCTGGAATAATAAGACCTACGAAACAGAATTAGTATAAATGACAAAGCTTGCAGTGGAACATACTAAACAGGATTAGAGGGTACTACGCACATAGAGTTAATACATTAACTCTATGACTACGAATCGTTCAGTAAAGAGGCTACTAAACAGGGATAGTATAGACGACAAAGCGTACAGTGGGACCTACTAAACAGGACTGGTGTGCGTACTACGAATCGTTCAGTAGAGGCTACTTAACGCTATCTAGTAGGGCTGACTAAACGCACTTTTAGTCGATTCCACTCAATATCTAGTCCGCCCATATTTTACTAAACGGTACAGTAGCTGTGACTAATGACTTAGTAGTGTACACTAAACACTTCTCTCAGTGCAACCTTTCTAAACGGCCTGTAGGGATCGCTATGAAATCTATCAAGCTCTTATTTTTTTAAATGTATAAATACGACTAAAATTGTGACCTGTAGACACATAAAAAACTGAGGGTAAAGCGTGTTACGTCTACCGCAAAGTATTTAAAGCAAATTCTCAAGACATAATGGGACATATTTCGTAACTTCGTAAAGAAAAATGGCAATTGAACTCTGCGACTCTTAAATTGAAGAGAAAGAGTAGTACTATATGATACAACTACAGAAAAAATCCTAAAAAATTTGGTGTCATCTGTACATTACCACAAATTTATCCAAACAAGCCATTTGTTGGGTATATTACCTCAAATATCTTAAAATCCTGACGTGATTGGCCAGTTCTGCCCCCGGATCCGGATTCTACGTAAAAAATTACTTTGGAAATGACTCTCCACTTTCCAACAACAAAACCATGTTGGCCTGTGTAATGATTGGGAAATGCATCTAAAGTAATTTCTTAATCCTAAAATAGCGTTTTGAGGTAATAGATAAAAAAATAATTTATCTTTTCTACTTCAAAATTCATGTATTTCATCAAAAACTCTTTTTTTTTAATCCGCAGCTGGAGACGACACCTTTCAAGGACCCTATGTTATGAATAAAGTTATGAATACTTTAAATAAGAAGTTTTTAGGAATGTGTACTTTTTGTCTGTTCTATTTGATTAACTAAGGAAGCTTTTTAAAAGTCTATTTAAAATTGAGATGCACTCTAGAATTATATTATATTTTTTTCAATAACAAATAAGACACTTACTAATATCATTTATGAACTTAAATTACTTTAAATTAAAAATCACTTTTTCGAATATCAGGTCTTCTTTAATTTATTAAAAAAATGTATGATACAACATTTATCAGGACAATAATTAAGTACTCCTAATTAATTTTTGGTAATTTTAAGTCACATTGCTGAGAATAAACAAAAATTTAATTTTGAAACCTCGCATAGACGAGATCAATCATTGGGACAAAAACAAATTTCTTTCTCTCAACTCAAAATTCATAAAATCTTTTTCATCAAAATCGCTGTTTTTGTATGTCTCCCTACAAAAACTTATTTCAGGATTAGGAAAATTACACTCCCCTCAAAAAATACCTCATCACCATTTGGTCGATGTGCTGACTGTGCTACTGCGCTCGGTCAGTAAAGTAATCTTGTTTAAGCACATCATGAATAGTATTTGAGTAATTTAACGAAAAGTTTCCACTTATTTTCTCAACACTCCTACTCTCTTTATGGGCCATGGCGACTTTTGAATACTGTGCTGTCAAAATTATTTTGACGGATGAAGTGTCCTTATTGAACAATTTAGCTAGAAAATTAATGGTTAATGTGCTGTATCATCTTTGTGGAGTACGTTGTAGGCGTAAGTATGTCATAATTCAATATTTATAGCCACCTCTCTATATATAAAGTCAGCATATGACACTTCGCCTGTAGATTACCCTCCTCCAGGGGAATCTCAGGTATAATTTACTCCCTTCTCAATTATCATGACCGGCTTTAACCTTATCCTAGCTGACTTTACCCCAAATTAATGATTACCTGCAACAGTTTTTACCTTTAGTTTTTTCTGCGGACTGGTTTGTCCGAAAAATCCAATTCTTATTCATAGTGCTTTGAGAAGAAATTTATAGTTTATTCTGCTGAAGAAACGATACATGTACTGAAAAATACCGAATAATTACATTTATTTATTAAATTTGCTTGAATAATACACCTACTGAAAAGTATTTGTATTTGTATTCATTTATGAAAAGTTCCTACGGCTATATCAGTCTATAAGGACAAATGATTCATATTACAATTAAAATGTAAAACTGTCGGCGATTAATTTGACGATTGAAATTACAAATAGGTATTTAACAAGGGTCAAGAAATAAACTATAATACACATAATTAGATGTTGTCTATCAACAGTAATAATTTAAATATGCATACGTGAATATACACGCTTTAAAGTTAATACATTCATGCGCACGCTAATATATATGTTTAACTCAAGGATTTAAGTGTTACCAATGTGTAATTTCGAGAGTACGATTTTAAGCTTAAAAAAACTAATCAAAAAGGAGTTTTTCTGAAGGGATATTGTAATATCGTTATACACGGTGTCTAGAAAGTCTGGAAAAACCTAAATAACTGCCCAAATAAAATAATATTCAAATGGGTAAAGGGCATTTTTGAAGTAACTTTCAACGAGAAATCGAACGGTGACCTTTAACTTGACCTTTAAATACCTCATAAGTCAATATCAAAGTCAAATTGAAGACCACCATTGGATTTCTCATTGGAGATTACTCCAAGAATTACCTTGACCCACTTGAGTATTATTTTATTTGGACAGTTATTTAGGTGCATTAAAAATTTTTGGACACCCTATATACCACAGGGCTATAGTCCAAGAAAGGGAAGATGAAGCTTTTAAATAGTTCATTCAAAGAAAGAGAGCGATTAGGAAAATAGCCTAAAGCAGATTCCGCAAAGAGGATGAGATGCCCATCAATCAGGAGTGGAGGCTAGGTTGCAAATGTTGCAAGTGAAGGAGAGGAAGAAAGTGCTATGATGATAGCCTTAGTTTCAGCAGGATGAAAAACGAGTTGGTTTATCAAGACCCATTGCACCACCAGATCGATATCCTCCTGTACCTTTTAAAGTAAGCTCTTAAGCGTGGTAATAGACAGTAGAGGTAATGCTTCCACTCGTCAGGTTATTTGTGATAGTTGCAGCGCCGAAGTTCGCTACGAAGTTCAATCTGTACTCTTTCAGAACCATTACTGAGATGAGATACAAACCATTAAACACCCATATTTGAAAGGACAAAAACCGTTGTTTCCCTTCTATTAGCTGCTACTTTATGATCAGAAGTTACTTCCAGTGAAGTTGTATTGTACTATGCCTAGCGCGGAGTACAGATTGCATTGGGTCAATTAAATTCTTAGTTTCAATGTAAGCAGTAAGTTGCTGATGGACAATGTGTTCGAAATGTTTAAACAAGGCACCGAGAATGGATATCAGATGAAGATCTTAGGGTGACGTAGAGCTAGAAACTTTATGAACAGGGCGAATAATCTTCACTTTCCAGGTAAGAGGAAATATTCCCACATGTAGAGATGCGCTATAGATGTGAAAGTGAATATTCATACTAGTAAAGCAAGGCGAATCATTTTGAGTGAGTTTCCATCAGAATCTTAAGTATTTAATTTTACATCTAAGTGTTTTTTATTTATGGGTTAAATGCGATACGTCATAAAGGAATAATTCAAAGTCGTCTTAAGAGAAGCAAGACATTTTTATTTTCATTAGTGTTTTCGACAGAGTTGTAATTATATTGATTGAATACAAAGTTCTCTATGGCTGTAGATAGAAATGTGGTTAGAAAAATTACCTTTCTATTTATATCCTTTGCAGCAAAAATGGTTTTCCAGACATAAGTAGAGAGCTGTTAGAGAAATTTAGTTTCCTGGTTTTAAAGGAGTGAGATTGAGTGTTGAGTAGAAAAAATCGCCATATCTAAACCGTAAACAATCAACAAATCAATCCATTTACTAAAACAATTGATGTGATTTGTGTTATAATCAGCAAATCAATCTATGTACTAAAATGATTGGTGTGGTTTGTATTATTATGGGGAACTATAGACAGAAGACATTGAATAGTAATAGGCCCGAGTGGGGACCTTTAAACAATGATTTCTTGCGAAAAGCTTTGGACACCTTGAATTTCAGAATAATGTTGGTAATTTACAAATTATACGAAAATTTCTGGAAATTTTCTGTAATTTGCAGTAGTTTTACAACTTTAACATAAATTTCCGAAAAATAAATGTTTTCTCAAATCGAAAATTTCCTGCACTTGTTACAAAAAATAGCTTATGCAACAGGAGCTGAAAGTAGACAGTTGCAACTCATGTGAAGTTTACATTACTTGCCACCGGCTCATCTTCGGCTCGTTTGCAGCTAGCCTACGATACGCCTGAAACTACCCTTAAATTCGCATCTGGCTTGTAAAGCAAGCTTTATACTCATGTGGAACTGCCTACTTTTTGCACCTTTAGCACAAAAAACAGAATTCATTCTATAAATTATTAGACAAAAATTCAAGAAAGAGCAAAAATTCTTAGTTATATCATTTATTTTGAGTACTGTCCAATTTGAATATTTAGTAATAAGCTGGAAATTTTGTGAGGACCGATTTTTGTGCAGACTTTTATTGACAAATCATAGCATTTTCAAATATCTAAGTACATATAGAGTTTACTTCAAAGCATTGTTAGTTAAGTTGTTAAAATTTTAAATAAAAAACAAGGAAGCAAAAATACAGAAACACAAGACTGTGAGCAGTATAATCAGCTTCAAAAGAATCATAATAAAAGCTTTATTGTTTAGTACGGACCCGGGTCTTTCGTATTAAGGAATCATATGATTAAATTGATTATTCACCGCAAGTTCAAGATTCATGCTTTCACCTTGATTTCCAAATTAAAATAATTAACTCTTACATCTATCTAGATTAGGAGATTTGTAAATGTACATTTCTGTAAACTAAGTCTCAGGCTTGGGCGCTGTTTGCTCTTAAGCTAACAGTCAATTTTAATATTCACTTGTTAAACTATAATACATTTCTTTCAAACAAAGTGTATAAGCTGTCGGCACTGGTAAATAAAAGTTACGGGTACCGGTAAAACAATTGCCGGTGCCGAAAATTGTTTTCACCGAGTTTTTGAAAAGCATATTTCCAGCAAGTTAGCGGCTGAGGGCGCGTAATCATGGAATTCGTGTCAGTCACGGACTTCATGGCATTCACGGAAATAATGGAATTCATGAAATTAATTTAATTTAAGGAATTGGTCGAATTTACTTACATCACGGAATGCAGGGTATTTATAGAATTGGCGGATTTAATGGAATTCGGGGAATTCACGGAATTGGCGTTATTCATAGAATTTACAGATGGAATCTGGATGGAAGCTGGAATGCACTCCTGTGACTGGTTTTAAAAAATAATCTAAGTCAAACCCCTACCCCTTTCCAACACTTCATGGGGGCGGAATGGAACTCCTGTGACTTATCACAGAAGTAATTTTGGTCATACCTCTAACCCTTATCAAAATCGATTTGTAACGGAAAAGCGCTTCCGTGACTGGTTAAAGAAATAATGTTGGTCAAAACCTTACCCCTTCCAACATCTTGTGTATGCGAGTAGGCATTTCTGTAACTGGTCACAGAAACAATGCTACTCAAATCCGTAACCCTTTCCAACATCTTGTCGGGGCGGAATGGAACTCTTGTGACTGGTTAAAGAAATAATGGTGTTCAAGCCCCTTAACACTTTCCAATATCTCGTGGCGAAGCTGGAACCCACCGCTGTAACTGGTCGCAGAAATAATGTTGGTCAAACCTCTACACCTTTCCAAACGGCACTCCTGTGGCTGGTTACAGAAATAATGTTGGTCAAACTGTTCCTCTTTATAACATCTCGTGCTGGACGCGAAGACAGCGCTGTGACTGTTAAAAAAAAGGGATAACCCCTACCGCTTTCCAACGTCTCGTAGGGGGCGGGAATGCACCTCTGTGACTGGTCACAAAAATAATGTTGGTGAAATCCCTCGCCCTTTTGCAACATCTCGTGGTTAAACTGGAACGTACCTCTGCAACTGATTACAGAAACAATTTTGGTGGAGCCTCTACACCTCTCGAACATCTCGTAACGGCAACTCGTAGGGCATACCTCGTAGGGATACCCCTGTGATTGACAATAAAAATGATTCTGTTCGAACTCTCACCCCTTTCAAAGTCTCGTGGCGGGGTGCTGGAAATCCCCCCTGTGCTTAGTCTGCGGCAGTCTAGGCTCTATCCTTAAAATATGCTTTATGAAAAAAACGGTAAAAAAAGTTTCGATACCGGTAATTTTTTCTTACCGGTACTGATAATTTTTTTTCTTAGCAACGAACATTTTTTTACGGTACAGAATTTAATGGGCAAACAGGATACAGAATTCAAGGGACTGGCCGAAGTTCAACTTTACTACCTAGGAAAATAATCAGCTTTTCTTTAAAGCAGGCATGAATAACGCGTTAAAGCGTATGTGCATTGGCTGTCGCCCCTATATGATTTTAGAGCACGTGAATATAAGCTTAAATGTCAGAGGTGATAAACTTGGAAATTATTAATTGTTAGATAAAGTATCGAAATGTATCATGGAGTAAAACGTCTTTTTATCCATAATTGAGTTTACAATCACGAGGTTTTAAATAGCGTTTCGTGCTTATCTCCCCCTCGTTATTGCAAACTCATGTTCGGTTAAAAATGCGTTTCACTCCTAGGTATACAATATATTATTTAAATTTTATAGAATTTTTTATTTACCTAGTATAGTGACGTTTGTTATCAGCATTCTAGGAGGATGTGTATTAACTTGACAAACATACAGTCCTCGATCTTCTTTCTGGGCTGAAGTAATTGCTAGTCTCCAATTATTAGGGTATTTAAATTTAACACTGTATCGCGGGTCAGCTGTGTGCGTGCTCTTTCCCATAGTAAGCAGGAAAGTCCTGTCAGGACTCTGACGTATCCACATGACCTAGAAATAAATAGTTAATATAGATGCTATTAGTTTCGGATGGATTCGACACTTAAATTGTAAAAAACAAATATTCATCTAACCGAATTTTCAAATGTAGATGCTCTACTTATTGCTCATAAACGATGTGATAAATGTGGAAAAATGTTTATTCACAATTTTTTCGACATAATGTACCGGATAAACTCGATTGCTATGACAGGAAAAATCCCTGAATTATCTAATTTTATTCGCTAATTCACTGCTGGTTCGTTTGAACTGAAATTTCGAAAGTATGTGGCATGGAAAATAGACATAAGGCGATCAAAGTAATGTAAACGAAACTGATCCATTTTTGTCGTATGTGAATGTTTACAGTACTTCCCGAGTATGCAGTATGGCGCTGGTGTGGCACGGGAAAAAATGTCAGCTGCCAATGTTGACATTTTAAATTATTAACCACTGTAATACGTATGTAATTTACATAGATGGATAAGTTGCTATTAATATAAAAGGAGATTTGTATAATTATAGTAATTTTATTTATCGCGAAATATCTGTGATTAAAGTGTGTGTGTAAAGTAAGTGATCTTGCAATTAACGAGGTAGGTACTTTATAGAATTTATTTCAAAAACGAGTCGCAATAAACGAACCTACAATAAATATATGATTTACCAGTTTTAAATCTTGCATGCTTACACACCACAGCCCTGACGCCAAATTTTCAACTGATTATAACAATTTTTACAGGGCTGAACAAATTATCTAAAAGATTTGGGAATTTTTATTTTTATTTTGAGCCTTGAGGTTATATTTACACTAAACATCACGGCGGATATTCATACCAGTCCCGCACTAGCGCCGTGATCGAGAAGTTCTCGAATTTCAACCGTTCTGTACAGACGACTGAAAAATTCTCGTATTTGGTGAAGTCAATGTACAGGACTTTGGTTTCCTTATGTCTATTCTTCATGGTAAGTGGGGTGAAAATAGCATGCCAGCGATCCGAGCGGTTTAGTAGTTTAACTTTAGGTAAAACAGTAATTTTTCCAAAAAAGGGGCTTTTTTCAAAAAAGGGATATTGTTAAGGTGTAACAAGAAAATACATACAATAGTTTTATGAGAGTTGGTATGTTAGAATTAAAATCTTTCGATACATCATATCCGCTTCTCTTATCAAATTTAAAATCCACCAAAATGGCGTCTTCTAATTCACAGAGAGTTTCTTTTTTATCCTGATATAGCAGACCTAATTAATTAATTTAGTAGGCGACCATTCTCATTTATCATAAGTTCCTGAACAACAACAACTGTTTGATATTTATATATGCCTTTAAAGTTAAAACTTCGTTTTTTGCAATACTAGCAAAAAATGCCTTTTCTTTCGCACCTTGCTCCCCTGCGTCAGCCTGCTCAGTATGTTTTTTTGACATAAGTCGATTTCATTCTTCTACATACGCCAAGTATGATTTAAAAGCATGTCGTACACGTTTTAAAAGATTCTCACTTGGTAACACATTGTGAGTTTGAAGCCTATGTTATTTTAACCCGTAACAAATTTCCAGTTTAGCATTAAGTGTTTTTTTCTAACATGTTCGACTTTTTGTCGGCTTAAATTTGACCCGAACTAAATAAACTTCTCTCAACATCTGCACTGCCATTAGTTACAGCCGTAGCATTCTACATAAAGAAAAGAGAACATCTTCATCTTTCTGAAATAATTTTCACTCAGTTAAAATCAGAATCAACATCTTTCAATGGTAATTCTTAGAATTTTCGTAACGTATGGAATACTGGCGATGTCCATGATATTCCATGGCGCAAACAATTTTAGATATTTCATTTGCATAAAGTCTGATTTTGAAAGTAAAATGGTCACTGATTCCATAAAAAAAGTTTTCGGTTGTTAAGTTTTGCTACAAAAGACATACCATTAGTTTTATCAAACTTAAACTTTTGCAAAACGTCCAGTAATACAGTATCAGAACGAGATCCAACATTCGCGCACCCGAGGCCCGCTCAAACTTGCGAGTGAACCAAACCGCGCCCGATAAGAATGTGTCCACTCAGCAGGCAAATTTTTGTTTAATCGAATGTATCGGAACGATTTTTCTCGGCTTAATATAACTAAACTTTTAAAGGTAGACCACGTCTATAACTATTTATTTTATATCGACTGTAAAAAGTAAAACACGCAATATTGTAATTTAAACTACAATTTGTTCTCGAGTCGAGTCGGTCGAGTTAGATATTCTGCGCCATGTTCCTTCTGATACGTGATTGCAACCAATTATAATTACACTTTACTAAAATAGTCAACCAGAGCGTCAAAACTTTTCCACGAATATATCACACCCAATAAAAGGTATGCAAATTTAATGAGCCCGCGCATATTGCACTGCCTGTTTTTTTTAATATCTTGAAACTCTGTAATGATTCTCACCAAAATTAATCAAAACTTTGTGAAGGAAGAGGAAAAAAAGGTAAATTGAGTAAAAATTTTCTGATTTTAGAATATGAAGGTGATTTTTTAAATTTAAAGGTTAAAAAGGGATTTAGGTATAAAAACGGGACGGCCTGGAACAATTTGCATACTGGTCTATTTGACATCACTTAAGTAGATGTGTGTCCAATGGTATTTTTAGGCAAACATTTACATTTATTTGGTTGATTTCGCAGTTTTGCATTTGACATTGTGCACCCTTTGAAATATAATAGAAGCTTCAAGCTATCAAATAAAATGATGGCACTGCATTAAAAAGAATACAGAAACTTCTTCTATGAGTTAAAAAAAAATTATGAGACGAGCATATTTACTTTGTAATTAGTATAAACCGATTTCTTAATTTTACAAAAAGAAGGTTTTTTGCCGATATACAAACACTTATTGCATCTGATTATACGTTACCCGAAAATTTACCATACACTATGTTAAATTTCTTAATCTAACTTTTTTGTTAGTACCTACTTTTTTTTAAATGTTACGCACCTGTAGGGATTATATAATAATCTAAAAAATATCATAGGAAGATCCAAAATCATACCGTCCTATCGGAGAGCATAACTATGCGACAATCGAGTAAAGCTGTATCCCCTAATTGGACCACATTTTGTGAGCAGTTGATCTCCTGACCTTCGATGTTTTCAAAGTATGGACCCCTCTGAGATACTCGATGATGCCTCAAATGGGGAACTCTCAGGGGAAGTCGCTTCATCTCGCCTGGAAAGAATATTTCGTTAATCATTCAGGGATTTAGTAGCTTTTATCCGAAGAGAGTACTTATTAAAATAGATTAAAAATGCGACTTTATTAGAGGATTTCGAGCCGCTGAATGAAAATCTTTTTTAATAATCAACAGTACAGAATATAAAATACTGTAAGCTTTAGGAAAATAGTACAGAACTATTTAAACTCACAATATTTTTTTAACCGTTCGACGGATGAGTTGGTGCGCAGTGGATTTAAATTCATAGAAACTTTATACGTAAAACTTTTTAAAAAGATTTTCTATCCGCACAAGCAGTCTCTTTATAAAAAAACCACCGCAATTAAAAAATATATATTATCTAATTTCCTATTATTTTATTCATCTGACAATTGTTGCACAGGTATTTCGGAATACGTAGTAGAAATGGCAGAAAATTACTGATAATTCCAAGAAAAGGATTATGTTGTTATTTAAATAGGTTTTTGAAACTGTTACCAATGATTATGCGTATAATGTGTAACGGAGTTGGAAAATTGACGTTCAATACTTCAGAAACCAGTATTTTACAAAATAAAATTTTCATGAAGGATAAGGTGCGAGATATTTGCACAAAGGTTGACGTTTCTGCTAGGGCAATTACGCAAGCTTGCAGACGTTAATTTATACTCCCGCGCTTTAGACCCTTTACTGATCCGGTTAGGCTGCTTGCTTTAGTTTCAACACGTCAAATAAACTGTTTCCTTTCAAGCATTCTGAGACGCATAACGGTTCTATCATTTTATATAATCTTGCTTTCGAGTTGCCTAGTTAGGAGCCAATTATACAAGACTTTAAGCTCGAAAGTTTCAAGTTTCGACTACTAAACTTTTTAAAAAACTCTTCAAAGTTTTTTCAAACAAACCGAGTGAGCGACGGGAAGGAAAAAAAAGTATAAAATAAGGCAATAGAGGTATTCAGTTTTTTTGCAAATTAGTCATAGAAGAAAAATTCGCTACCTAAAGCTTTACTTCGTATTTCTTTGACAAAAAATTAATTTTTCCGTAAATTTAAAGCAAGTGATCATTGTTCTGAAATATGGTCTAGAGATCCTTATGAAAATGAAGATAATATAGAAATCTAATTTCAGTATCCCGTGCGTTTGTAAAGATTATCTGCTACTTTCTTCATAAAATATGGAAATATTCACATTAATTTCATCCTTTTTAAGTTTTAATTAAAACAACACTGATGGATATAGCGATATTTGTGGTAATAAATGGTTGGGATGGTTTCCGATATGATTATTTACATTGAAAAAACAAATTCTAAGCTTTTAAAGCAGTATATCAAATACTTTTGGAGATATCTATCAGGGCTAACGAAAATTCACATTTGCAAGAGATTCTCCCTAAATTTTTCCTTTTTAGTGCAAAAATTTTGCCATGAATTTTCTTTGAATAAAAAAAAAGTTTCCAGGTTTCGCTACGCCGTCTGAGGTCTGCTAATAATTTTTTTATAGTTTTTGATTTTTTTCAATACAAGTTTAAGGTTACAATATTATTTTAACCTTAAGAAGCGTTTGTTATTTAAAACTAAGTAAGCCCTATATTTTGACAAAATAACAAAAATGTTAACGTTATTATAAGGGCTTAGAATACGAAAAGTTACAATTTCAATACAATTACTGGATAGAAATAGGCCTTGAATTTTTTCCCCTGGAATATTTGGCACATTTTGGGAATACACCAAAATATTAATATTCTACAGTTTAAATATTTTTATAGCATTTAAAACGTTTTACTGCCTATATTTTATTTGAAAATTATTTAATTGGGATAATTAATTTGTGAAAATAGGAAATAAAAGCTAAAAATAACTTTCAAGATCTTCATTGTTTTTATTTTTAAATCGGAAGCTAGTGAAGTTCTTTTTCGACCCTGAATGCTCTGCGTAATCTATCACCTTTTTTTAGAAACAAGATAAAATCTGTTGAAAAATAAAATTTGTTTTTTGAACCCTAATATCGAAGCATCAATCGCTCAATGCAATTAGGCTGTGTCAATGTCTTTGGACTCCCCTAGTATTCATTATTTTTAATACGAACCTGCTAATATTTTTACTTTTAGAAAAAGGATTATTTTAAGGTTTCTTTAACGTATTAGAATATGAGTTAGACAAAATAATTTCGACAGGTACTAAAATGGGACCACTTTTGAAACCCCACAGTCATTTGTTTTTTGCTGAAAATAACAGTATGAAGTTGTCTTATTGAAAGACAGGACATGCACAAAATAATACCCTAAAAAAGAGAACTCTACACGGAGAAAAATTTGGTGCTGTTGCCGTCCCTGTAGATACAACTGCTGCGTTTAACGTATGGTAGCTTTTGCTTTCCGTATAGGAGCACGCTATTGTCCGTTTGAGGGATAGTTGCTGCACCTTAGAGAGAAAGCAGTTGCCTCT
>JAAAKG020025328.1:2282-20000 GCA_010014905.2 Druon quercuslanigerum | reverse complement strand
CCTCCCTACCGAGTGAGTCACGCCTACCCCGAAAGGGAAACGGCTTAATGGTGTAATAATAATAATAATTAAAATTTGACAATGTTTCGGTGAGTCGGCAGACTTATATTTAAAAAGGGCTTCGGCTTGGTATCTAAAAAATATGTACAGTAAGTCTAGCAGCTTTAAATCTAACTTTTCTTATTAGGATGATTAATTTTTATTCATGAATTATTAATTAAGTAACCTACATACAGACAAATGAAATCTTGATATGCTTTAGTCTTCGACACCCTCCTGGTTTGGTAATCGTCTTCAAATATAAGATACACTATTTTCACTCTCAAAAATTTTTTTTTGCCTGACGATTACTAAAGTAAGTGGAGTTTATTATATATAAAATTCTTTATCAAATGAATGGTACACATTCATTGGCGACATATAATAAAAAAATTTGACTACCTAAGTACTAATCAAGTTTTAGTGTTCGTCACTCGTGACGATTACACACGCAGTATGAGGATAAATGCTTTAGTTATCGTTTACCTTATTTTTTCTTTCAGTCAACAACTAAAATCCTTTTGACGTCTCGTCGAGATCCTAACCTAAAACATAACGATTTCACTACATTCGGGTGCGTGCCTAAACCTGACGTGCAGAAATTCATTTTATACAATAACATTCAGGTATTAACACAAGAAATTTGTACTAGTTTAATGAAGGGATATTAAAACTGACCTAAAATCACATTTTTTTATCACACGCGACAAGAGCGAGCCTTATGATACGAAAAATACTGCGCCATCTGACGATAACTAATGCAGTAACGATAACTAGTGCATCCTTATGCTGTTTTTTGGGAGAAAATTTGGGGATACGTATTTTTGCGATTTGTGATCAAAAAAGTTTACCGAGTTATGCTTCTTTGAATTTTTGGCTTTGTTTTTTTTAACCCCAATTTTTTCTTTAAACTTATATAAGTTTTGACCTATTTAAAATATTTCTGATTTCCTTCTAGATTTTGGTAGTCAAATTAGTAAATTTAGTATTATAGTACATTTCTACTATCATGAGGACAATACCATTTAAGTTTTATGCGGGCTAAATAACTTTGGTATCCAGGAGAACTTTCGTTCATAAAATCGAATTCTCGCATTTTTCTTGCAAACAACAATTTTCATAAGCAAAAGAAATTCTCTTTATTGAAAGAATGGTTTAGCCAACAAAAAACTTATAAAATATCTTATTTATATAAACAAAATTTTATTTAAAATATTTTTAAAAGTAGAAAAGGTGAAGTAATTCAAGAAATATCCTGTTACTAAAAGGGGTTTGAAAAATTAAATTTAAAGTTTTTCTTACTGAATGTTTTTTTTACAGAGGGTAAACCTTCTCATTTCAAAGCCCGATTTCAATTTCACGAGTAATCAATCATCAAAATCACCAGTTAACATGAAATGGGTTTTCTGTGCAACATAACATGGAAAAGGAGCTTCTGATGAAATCGGGCGAATTTCAAAATATTTTGCTACTGATCACAACCTAAAACATTCACACTTGAAAACCATCACCGACGCTAAAACTTCTATGACTGAAGTGCAAAAATACGTTTCTACTCTTCAAATAATGTTGCTTTCTACACTATATTTTAAAAAATTTCGACGATTGAAAACGCAAAAGTGGAAGAAGGTACTGTCCATCCAGGGAATACAAAAATGGCTAATGAAGAATCTGGCTAAATGCAAAATATATGTAAATATGTTGAAAAAAAACTCTTTATTCAAAGCATTTCTTGTCTTAGCATTATTTTTGTAACTTAAATTGTTTAGCAGAAAAAAATTGGAAATTGGATTTTGTACAAAATAAATTTCTAACGATAAAAATTGTTTAGCTTACGTAAAACTCACAGAAAGTTTTCCTTGTACCATCATATAATTTTCATAAATATTAAACAAAAATGGTAGGTATTTCCTTAAGCCAAGGATAAAGAAAAGTTGTTTGCTTATGAAAATTTATTTTTTGTGTTTTTCTCAGCAATCGTGCAAGATATAAATGAGTCAAAGAACTTTTTATAGCACTCTCTTAAATCTACAAAATAATATCTTAACATTTTTGCGTATCTATAGTTGATTGCAAAAGAAATAGGACAATTCGATTTTGTCGAAAAAAATTCTCCTGATCACAAAAATTATTTAACCTGCAGAAAACTTACAAGGTAGTTTCCTTGCGATAGAACAAATTCAACAAAAAAATTGATAAAAATTTAAGAGTCGGTTTTTTTGAGAAAATCGACTTTTAGTATTTTCAGAAAAACCATCGCTATTTTGTTAATTTTGAACTTTTTTACATTTTTCTCATGGACTTCGAATGAAGGTGATGAATTTTACCAGAATCTGGAAAAATATCTTAATTATCTTAATTAGTTCAAAAGTTATATAAGTTTAAAGAATAAAATTGAGTTTAACAAAAAGCCAAAAATTCAAATAAGCAACATCAAGTGTAGAACCTACCTGATTTGAAATGGATTCAATCCAAGATAGTTTTGCTTCCGATTATTAAAATTTTTTCAGATGTATAATTTCCTCACTATCCATAGAAATTTACAATTGTTTATCAAAGTTCCTAAAAATTATTTGCCTTAAATACGGTATCTCACATACGTGCGAAACTAGCCGACCAAAATCGATTTGTTTAGATATTTTTGCTCAGTTCGTAGTAAAAATATACTAATTGCTTCATGCAAATAAATAAATTTACTTAAGACTATATGTATTATAAAAAAATATTATAAAAATAGAAAACGTAAAAATTAGAAAGGTTTAATGAAATAATGTGATTGCGTTACATTCCTAACTCTATTAAAGAAATAAAGTCATATCCTGAAATTGTAAACGGAGGCAGTCTTTCTCGATTGAAAAGTATTGCCTTCCGATTGTTTTAACAAATTGAAGAAAAATTAGGCTTTTTCAAACAATTGATCAATGGACTCTAAATTAATTGCGCATCTATTTTCCTCTAGCAAAAAAGTAGAATCTATTATACTTTTCGAGATAACCATGATAATGATGTTTTTTTATGAAGACGATTTCTAAATTTTTGGTCTCTTACTCGTCGTCAGATCTACAGTTTTTGCAATTTTTTTATGAAATTTAGATACAATATTCTCCAAAGTATCCTTAGAATGAGGATATGAGCGAAAAGTGTATATCATTATTTCTAACAAAATAAAAAAAAATTTCTAGGCCATTCCGAATTTAATTCCTCATAATCTTCGATCGCTTCGTTTATCGAACGAAGTTTGAGCAGACATGAACTTTCTGTGGAGAAATTATTTAGAAAACTATAAGGTAGATTTCTGTGGAAAACTTTTTTCAAAAAACTGAATAGGTAAATAATTGCGAATTTAAAACTTGAAGCGCGCGATTCATAACAATCCATGTCTATGAGACGCACGGAACCACTCGTAGTAAAGCTATCAAAGGAATAAAAATATAAACAAAGAAATACCCGGAGTTATATTAGATGACCTTGAAATGTCGTTTTAGCTCTTCTATCATAATAATAGTTGCAGTTTGTGTAGAATAAAATAGATCATTGTGCTTTTTGATATAACAATATTCACATCGTTCCGCGAGTTGAATAATATTTCGTGAAATTCATAGTAGAAGAGATTCTCTATTTTTTCGAAATGGAAAAAGACTCACAGAGTAATCTTTGTGCTAGGAAACGCACTAGATGTGAAAATAACGGGTCGAAAAATGTTAGGAAAAAATGCAGAAATAACGTATGTGCAATGTCTGAACAATTCTTTCTTGGTTTTAATAATTGAAAATATATTGAATAAATTCTGTAGAATTATTCTTGTAGAATGAATTTTAATTCAAATTATATAGAAATTAGACTAGAATATTCATGTGAGGATTCTATAGAATACATTCCACATGAATGCTATAAAATTTTTTCATCTGGGTTTTCAAAGTTCAAGAAAATCGTATTATCGAATTTATCTTTTCTTCAATATACTAAGGTAAGCGTTTTTTACATACAGGGCACATAAAAAGTTCCATAGACAATGCCTGTCGCCTACAAGAGTTTAGTTCGCGCGCTCCAAATTTGCATTCACGGTTTTTTACCTGATTATTTTTTTAAAAAAAGGTTTGCACAGAAAACTTCCTTATAGTTTTCTGAACAACTTTTTCACAGGGAGTTTATATTTTTTCGAACTTCGTTCGATAAACGAAACGATCGAAGATTATAAGGAATTGAATTCGAAATGGCCTAGAAGACAATTTTTTATTTTTGTATAAATAATGATGTACACTATTTGCTCATATCATCGACCAAAAATTAATTGCAAATTGTCTTTAGAAAAAAACATCATTATCATGGTTATCTCGAAAACTATAATAGATTCAACTTTTTTGCTAGAGGAAAAAAGATGCGCCATCTAATTTCCTGAAAGAATGCATTTATCAAAAATAAAATTTTTAAATTTCGATTTTTAGTTGCCAAGGGCCAACCTCCCTCCTACTTTACCGAGCTATGTCCCGTTCTGGAATCGGAGGGCTCAATTATAGATACTAATTATCTTAATGAGCTACTTCTTCACCTCTTTTTAATTTAAAAAAAAAATTTTATTTGTATATTTTACTTTTTGTTAAAAAAAAATTGTCAGTGTTTTAGCAAATTTTGTAAACATTACTTGTCTAGAATAAGCATCGGCTTGCATAAGTAAAAAAATAAGTGCCTAAAGAAAGTTATTTTAATTGTAAAGTTTGTTCCCTTATACAAAATATACGTTAGGATCTATCTCAATCAAAATTGCTCAAATTAACCTAATGGCGATTTAAGTTTTACAGATTCAATTCGAATTAAAAAAAAATAATTGCATTGTTCTAAATTTCCATGAAAAAATGAAATATCATTCAAAGACGAGTAGATTAATATAAAAAATATATTACAAAAAAGTCCATCCCTATCGGATTAAACAGACTTGAAAACTTGATTCAATTGTGGACAAATTAATTGATTTAAATGCTTCCTAATCAATTTAGAGAATCAAATACAGCAAAAAAATGAGTTTATTTTGCTCAAAAAACACACGCATTTTGTGTTAAAATAATTTAATTTATATTACATTTAATGTAAAAATGTGTGTT
This sequence comes from Druon quercuslanigerum, assembly GCA_010014905.2. Lineage (NCBI taxonomy): Eukaryota > Metazoa > Arthropoda > Insecta > Hymenoptera > Cynipidae > Druon > Druon quercuslanigerum. The sequence continues at coordinate 14,862 of JAAAKG020025328.1, read as the reverse complement.
AAATTAAACAGAAAGCTAAAAAAATGAATGTTCTAGAAGAAATTTAAATTTTCAACACAGAAGTTCACTTTCAACCAAAAAATTGCAGTGATAGTCAAAAAAGTTTATATTTCTGTCAAAATTGTTAAATTATCTACAAAAAGGATGATTTTATAAGCAAAATGCTTTAATGTTTAACTAAAAATGATGTAATAAAATTTGCAGTTAAAAAATTAATTTGGAAAGAGAAAAAAATACGTTTCAGCAAAGCAGTTTAAGCTTAGACGAAAGAAATCAGTTTTTAACAAGAAATACATTTGTATAAAAAGTGTTAAATATTCAACCAAGCGGTTAATTATTTAGTCCAAAATATAAACTTTTATTCAAAAAGATTAAGTTTGTGCCTAAAAATTAACATTTTCAATAAAATGTGCACATGAATTTTTAACCAAATGATTGAAATTTCGAAGAATAAAGTCGATTTTTTAACCAAATAATTAAATGTTCAACCAAATAGAAGAATTTTTTAATTGAATGTGTTGTATTCCGTGCCAAAAATATAGAAATAGAATTTAAAATAAAAAAGAAATTCAATTTTTCCCATAAATATTTTGATTTTCGTATTTGGTTAATGTAAAATAAACTTTTTCTAAATATATTTTAAAGACTTTTAGTGATAACAGTCAAGAACGCACCCGCAGATATCGTAAAACGTACGTAAAAACGTACGTAATAAAAAATTATATCTGCAGTTCAAATAATTAATTTTCCATCGAGAAATCAGAATTTCTCTCGAAATAAATTAATTTTCAACCAAAGTGGTAAATCTTCTATGAAAAATGAAGTTTTTTTCTAATGAAAAGTGTATTAGTTAATATATCTGCCGAAAAATAATTATATTTTTAATTCAAAACCATTAAATTAAGTCATAAAATCAGAATTTTCAGCAAATTAGTTGAATCTTCTACCAAAACATATTAATTTTTAAATAAAAAGAGGAATTGTCAAGAAAAGAGTTGAGTTTTCAACCAAGAAAAATTTTTCAGTCAAAATATGCATTTTGCACTGAAATAATTAAATTTCCAATCCAAAAAATACTAATTTTCTACGAAATAATTGAATTTTCAACTAAAAATATCAATTTTCCACCAAGAAAACAATTTTCAGCAAAAGTGATGAATCATTAACCAAATATTAGAATTTTTAGCCCGAAAAATGCATTTTCTACCCAAAAAAGAAATTTTTTACTAACATAGATAAATTTTTCACAGACAAATTAAATTTTTATTTAAAAAGATAAATTAGTTGTCAAGAAGATTTGGTGACAAAGCTGTCACCAAATTCAGAAATTTTTTATTTGGTTGAAAATTCAGCAATTTGTAGAAAATATACTTTTTGTTTATAAATCGTATTTTGATGTTGAAAAGTCAAACTAAAATCCTTTTTTGGTCTTTTTTGGTCCTTTGGTCCTTTTGATTTAAAAATTTATCTGATTTAGTAGACATTTCGTATTTCTTGTATAAAAATGTAAATTGCTGAAGGGTTTATGTATTTTGTTTTGAAAATTTTGTTTGAACCACTTTTTTCTCGAATATTCCTATTTTTAGTTAAAAATTAATCTCTTTGGTTGGAAGTTTAACTATTTGGTTGCAAACTAAAATTTTTTACTTGCAAAAACTAACTGCATAGGTTAAAGTTGAAGTACTTCTTGAATTCTTTTTTGTAATAAACTGCAATCAAAAAATTAATTCTTAACGTTAAATAAAATAATTAATGTTTTATTTAAAAAGTATTTATACGAAATACTTGAATTTTCTATTAGAAATTTTGTAAGAAATTTTTCAGCGACAATAATTAATTGAGGAGGGAAATAAAATATTTTGCGGCTAAATATTTTAAAATTGAATAGAAGCAATCAATAAAAAAAAAATTTAACAAAAATTCTCAACATTCAACAAAAAGAACAATTTTTAGAGAAGAACATTAATTTTCTGTCAAAAAATACAATTTTTTAACAAAATACATAGATAAATTTTGAACCAAATAGTAGAGTCTTTTACTCGATAAACTTCGTACCAAAAATACGATACTAAAATTTTCAATGAAAAAGAAAAAACTTCTAGTCAGAAATATTTGCATTTTTTTATATGGTTCTATTAATTCAATTTACATTTAAGCAAAAAAACAAGAAAAGGGAAAAAAGGGTAGGTTTTTTCAAAACAGGAGAAAAACATACTTCTTAAAACGAGGAAAATTGTTTTGAAAAATTCTTTTAAAACAATAAAGGAAACATACAAAATTAGCATGAAACCCAAGAAAAACGGTACAATTTATTGTGAAGACTTTTTAATCTTGTTTGAAGAAAATATTCTTGTTTATTTCTTACAGTTATTTATATTATTAAGTATAATATAATTAAGTAATTTTCTATTACAAAATTACTAATTTGGTGAAAATATGTCATTTTATTTAAGACTGTAAATAATGATTTTTAAAAATGCTACAGAAATAATAAACATAAAAAATCGTTAAGTTACAAAAAGAACCAGATTGCTTAAAAGATTTAACTTCGTTTAAAACAGTGAGGTTGCAATTTTCAGAATCATAAAAATAGGCTAAACATACAAACCTATTTATTTCTTTGAATATAATCCAGGTTAAACGCAAATTCACCTTTCTTGTTTTTTTATTTCTTATAATTAAAAGCGTAAATAATCTAAAATTCGAGGATGACAAATTTATTTATAACAATAGTATGTAAACATTTTGAAATTAGTTGAATAAATTAATAAATCAATATATCTAACGGATACGCATAAAACAAATCATATCTATGTAGTTTTATTTTATTATGACTTTTTTACAGATTTTAGCTGATTCTTTCTTTTTTTAACAAATGTTAAAAAGTAAATTATTGGAAAAAATATTTCCTTTCTTAGCCTGAACCCTCAGCTTTATTTCAAATCAAATTGAATTAAAATTTGAAAATACAAATAAGACAAAGAATTTGTTGCTTATACCATTTTATTATTATAAAGAAATTTTGAAGAAATGCATTATTTTCATACTTTTTTCATGAAAAAAATCCTAGCTATCTAATGCGTATCCAAATATCTGCTCAAACCTACTAACCTGCAAAAATTTGTTAACACCTAACATTTATTTTTGTATTACAATAGCTTCCTTAGTTTGACCTTACTGCAGAATATTGTCAATAATTAACAATAATTTTTTTATAAATAATGTAAATTGAAAAAAGATAAATATATATTATTTGCAGAAAAAATTGCTTTCTCACCTAATATGAATCGCAATAGTTAATTAAACTTATTCTACTACAATATATTGTTAACAGTTACATTTTTCCATGCTATTAAGAATGTATGTCGGAAAATAGAAAATTTACATTTTTTAACAGAACGGAATTGTTTTTTATCTAATGCCTATCAAAGTAGCTCAACAAACTTATTTTCTTACAAAATATTATCAACACTTAAATTTAGCTAATAGAAAATCTTAATACTTCTTCCCAAAGAAAATTTTTTTTTTCTGATCTTATGTGCATCGTAAAAGCTTATTCAACTTATTTTGCTTTAAAATATCTTTTTAACGAAAAAATAAGCCACACTAAATTTAAGTTAACGAACAGAAATTACCAGATTTAAGAATTTTCAGGATTCTTTTATGTTTGGTAAGCTATTTTTGTACAAATAAGATGGAAATGAGTTTTTCCTGAAGATAATTTTTCTATTTTTTCAACTTCATTATTTATAAAGAAACATATATTTTAGGATTTTAACATTAATTAAGTTTATCATTCATGAAAAGCAAATTCTTTTTGCTAATTTCAATTATCGATAAAAGAGATAAACGTTAAGTGTTGACAATATTTGGCAAGAAAATAAGTTGGCTGTGCTATTTTGTTACGCATTAGATAAAAAACAATTTATTTCTTTAAAAAAATGAAAATTTTCTATTTTTGACATAAATTAGTAATAGCTAGAAAAAATTGTAACTTTTAACAATATTTTCTAGCATAATAGGTTTAATAAACTATTACGATTTATATTTTTATAAGAAGAGTTTATAACAAATTTTTAGATCATTTTTGGTTGAACAACTTTTGTCTTTTCATTTTTTTTTTATATCGTTTATATACCATATTATTCTATAATTCAATACATATATAGGCGGAAATCATAGGACTCATTTAATTGGTCAATAAGCTGTTTCCAAGTTATTGCAGAATCACTATTGGCTAATATTTCAGATCCATTGATGCAGCGACTGCCTGTGAGTGTTACACCTTTTCCCGTAATCGCAGGGCAGTGACAAAGGATATGAGTAGAAGTCTCATTATCCTTTCGACATAGACGACAGAGGGGACTTTCTTGAAGCACTAGATTATGTCTGTAGTATCGAAGGTTTTCGTCTCCCATAAACATTTTTTTTAGGACTTTGACTTCCTCCCTCACGAGATTAAGTAATTCCTTTGCTTGGTAAGAAGTTAGCTTTGAGCCCAAGAGTGCTTCAGCCTGTCTGCAGCCAGAGACCAAAGCCCACTCATTTTGATGTTCCTCGGCCAACCAACTGGTAATGGCTTCAGTGAATAACCTACTGGAAATGCCTATAACTATCTGAGGTCCAGTAAAATCTTCTTTTGTTGCTAGTCTTGCTAAACTGTCCGATATCTCATCGCCCTTTATGCCACTGTGTCCACGGATCCAAAACAGAGTGCCTCGGCTGTCTGTCGCTAGCTTATTCAATACTCATCACAATTGTGAAGCCCATTCCATTCCTTCTACGATATATACCGGCTGCTGAGTTTTCCTTAGGCCAGGAGCCATCTGCAAACCAGTTGTGTCCAGCACTGGACAGGGTGCCTCACCGTTAAGCCACTCCTCTTTTGTGGATATGCTAACTCGATACTTCTTGTCGAAGAGGTAGCGACAAGTGGACATTTTGACCCTGAGCATGCCCAGTGTCGGCCTCCTCGCGATCTCAATTGGTATCCGCACTACTATCGAGATACTGCTATCGTTCACTATATTTAATTTCCGGGCCGCCTTCGCAGCCACGGCCTTGACGGTAAGATGGAGTGGCTCTAAACCGTTTAGTGCCCCCAGAGCCATCATGGGTGTCAACTTCGAGACACCAGTGATGCATCGCAGAATCAGTCCGCTAATCCTTTCCAGTCAAGACTTTGCAGTAAACAGTTCAACCCTGCTCCACCAGACCACCATAGGTTAGCCTGGATCGCAATATCGCTGTCTAGATCCACATAAGTGTCTCTGGTTTCAAGCCCCAGATTTTCCCTACAGCTCTCCTACAGAGTCAAAGAGTCGCTACTAGCTTCTTGCACTTGTTTTCTAGGTGCTTGTGCTATTACACCTTCTTATCCAGAATGGCTCCTAGATATTTGGCTCGTCTTTTGATGATTTCCTGTTATTGTTTTGCCAGTTTCAATGTACTTATTGCTACCCACTAATACGTTCTGGTGAAACCAACGGCGTAAGTCTTACTCGGATTGACTAAAATTGCAGTCTTCTTATACCACGAATCTACTATCCTCAGTGGCGGTCCGGACCCGTGAGGAGGTGAAGCAGTTCATCCACTACCAAGTACAGCAGCAGGGTTAATAAAACACCTCTCTGCGCACATCCCGAGTCAACGGTTCCATTTAAAGTGGCATCACCCTTAGACAATTCAAACAATTCAAACAATTAAAAAGTGGTTAACTTGTTATTTCTATACACTATACAGTCAGAAACATAATTGTATGTGTTCTATTTTATTTTATTTTTCTAGTTTTAAAGAAAAGATTGCTTGAGCAAAAAAATGTTGTTTAAACATATAGAAATTTAATTAACCTTAAAATAAATGTATAAAATTATGTAACTACTGAACAAAACCTATCATAAGATACTAATTTGAAAAGAAAGTTGATATCTTTAGCTCAATTTTTCGAAATTTTGAAAATCGACAATAAATAATTGTTTAAATAATTACACAGTATTTAAAAAAATTACTACCTCTAATAATGACAAAAAGTACATTTTAATCAGAAGATTCGATTATTTGTTACATTATTTTGGAATAAATAAGTATTTAAAGAATTTAGATTTGCTTACGAATTTAGAGTTTTCGTTTCTGTATTCTCAAATTTTCACTGCATATTTGACAATCTTGAACAAAAATTACAAGGCAAAAAAAACGGGAAAAAATGTTCCAAGTTCACAATACTGTTTGATTGAAAATTAATCTTCTTTGCTTAAGGATTTAACGATTTTGATTGTAAATTTTGGTTCGACCACTTTCTTTTCTTCTCTTTGGTTGGAAGTTTATCTATTTTGCTGAAAACCGTTATTTTCTAATTAAAAATTAAACTGCATCAGTAAAAGTTAATTTACTTCTTGAAAATTTTTTTTTCATAAAGATTAATCAAAAAAATTAATTCTTAACGATAAATGTAATAGTTGATATTTTAACCAATAATGATTTTAACATAAATAGACAACAGTTAAATTCAAAATTAAAACGAGTATTCAAACAAAATACTTGAATTTTCAACTAAAAATTGTGTAATTTATTCTTCAGTTAAAAAAATTCATTTAGAGGGAAAAGAAACGATTTTTCAGCTAAATAGTTCAATTTTCAACAAAAGATATCAATTTTAATAAGCAAAAAAACTGCTTTTCCGGCAAAAAAGACAAATTTCCAAAAAATATGGACATGAAATTTCAACATTTTCGAGATGAATTCCGTACCAAAAATATGATATTAAAATTTTCAATTGAAAACTAAGTATCTTCTTATGAAAACTATTTATATTTTAATGGGATTCTATTAATTTAATTCGTACTTGGGCAAAAAACGAGACAAAAATGAAAAACAGGAAACTTTCTTTAAAACAGGGTAAAAATTAGAATTTTTTAAATAAGGGAAAAATGTAAAAAATTCTTTAAAAACAATGTAATAGCTGTAAATAAAAATTTTAAAAAAGCTATAATAACAAAAAACATGAGAAATCAGTAAGACAAAAAAAGAACCAGACTGCTTAACAGATTTAACTTTGTTCAAATAATGAGATTCCTATTTTTTGAAACATAAAACTAGGCTAAGCACACAAATTTTTTTTTCTGTTCATATAACATATGTAAAACGCAAATTCACCTTCCTGTTATTTTACTTCCTATAATTAAAATCGTAAAGAATACAAAATTCGAGAATCACAATTCTTTTAATAACAAGAATATTTAAAGATTTTAAAATGACGTAAATAAATTAATAAATTATTATATCTTACAGATATGAATAAAATAAATCTTTTCTATTTTTATTAATTTTCTCGGTGGACAAACATGAAAAAGTAAATTTTGTAGAAAAATATTTCCTTTCTCAGCTTTAATCCTTAGACATATCTATAATCCACTTGAATTACAATTTAAGAATACAAATTGACAAAGAATTTGTTGTTTATGCAATTTTATAATTATAAAAAAATTTTAATGAAATGCGTTATTTTCATACTTTTTGCACGAAAACAGTCGTTTGCTATCTAATACGTATCTAAGTAGCAGCTCAATTCTACTAACCTGAATTGTGAGGAAAAAAATTTACCTTTAACAAAATAGTTAAATTATCAATCAAAGCAAATTAAAGAAATCAATTTTGAATAAAATAGTTCTACTTTCAACCGAAGACCAAAATTGTTAAACAAAGTTTTTAAATCCTCAAGCAGAGGAGATTCATTTTTAATGAAACAGTTACATTTTTGACATTTTTGTCCAGAAATATAAAATTTTTACTGAGATAGACGAATTTTAAAAAAAGTAAACTTTCAACAAAAAAATAACATTTTTATCTACAAATGATTTCAGTTTGACATTTAAAAATAAAAAAATATGAGTTTTTAACGAAAAGTTTTTTCGTTTTCATCAAAATTGAACTTTCATCCAAAAACTTTCATTTTGCCAAAAAAGATGTAAATCCTACTAAAATGGATAAATTGTTTTAACTAAACAGATGAATTTTGATAAAAGAAGTTCAACTTTAATTCGAAAAAGATCAAAAAGTAAATTTTCTACATTATCTAGCAAAAATGGAATTGCTCTATCTTTCGTAAAAAAATTCCTTTGCAAAAAAAAATATACTTTGAAACAAATTGATTTTTTTTACGTTGAATGTTGTTCTTTACGTCTAAAACGCAAACTCTGTATTCTACTAAAAAATTATTAATAAACAAATTTAATATATTTTTTCGATGTACAATTTTGGTTTTATAATGTTTTTTCGTATTTTGCACATTTTGACTGCGAAATGATCATTTTAGTTAAAAAAAGCTTGTGTTTTTTTCTTAAAAATGTAACCATTTTGTTAAATTGAAAAAAAATTATAATATTAACTAAAAATTTTAATAACTAAATTTGTTAAAAAATAATAATTTTTTGTAGAAAATTAATCTTTTTGGTTGAAAATAGGTTCTGTTATTAAAAATTGATATGTTTTAACTAAAAATTTAACTAATTTTTTTCGCCATTTATTTTATAGGTATTATATTTTTTTATAGAACATTCATTTGTTTGACTAAAAATTTAACTATTTAATTGAAAATTTATTTTATTTGCTGAAAAACTTATTTTTTCTACTTAAAATTAAGCTACTATATTTTTTGGTATAAAATTTATCTTTTTTATTTAATAATTTATCCGTTTTGACTAAAATTTGTCTTATTTGGTAACAAAATTCATTTTTGTGGTTGAAAGTTTATTTTATTTTGCTTGAAAAATTATTTTCTAACTTTAAACGAAATTTTATTCTGTTTATTGTTGAACATTTCTTTTTTTCAGTTAAAAATCATCTATTCGGTTTCTTTGTCCTTTTTTAATAGGGACATCTATATTCTGGGTTTAAAATTCAACTCTTTGTTTCGAATTTTCTTTATTAAACATGCAGGACTTTATTTCAAAGTTAATTTTTTTGGTTAATAATGTAAGAATTTTTGTTAAAAATTCAGTTTCTTTGGTTGAAAATGATTTTTATTACTAAGAATATAACTATTCCATTTTTGCTAAAGAATTGAAAAAATTTTACTTTTTTATTAAAGTTCATATTTTGTTTTTTAAAAGTTGATTGAAAATTTTTTTAAATTAAAATTCGATTATTGTTATGAAAATTTGTCTTTTAATTATAGCAGTTAATCTATTTTAGTAGAAGTTGCATTTTTCTTCAATATACTTACAATGCAAGTTTTTTGTTGAAAATTCAACAATTTTGTTAAAAACTCATCCTTTTTGGTTGAAAATTCAATTATTTGGTAGAAAATTTCCTTTCCTTTTGTTTTTAAAAATGTATCCGTCTCAGTAGAAATTTCAAATTTCTGGATAGAAGTTCAACTGCTTAATTAATCTTTTTACTTGAAAGTTGACCTTATATGCTGAAAATTGATATTTATAAATTCAAAATTTAACTGCGTGGGTGAAAGTTAAACTAATTCTTAAAAATGTATTATTTCCAATTAAGATTTATCTTTTTTATTGAGAATTGAACTATTTTGTTAGAAAGTATTTTTTTATTCGAAATTAACATTTTTGGTTTAGAGTTCAAATTCTGTATTGAAAAATATTTTTTTGGCTTGAAGTTTTGACAATTTAGTTAATCACTTATTACTTTTATGTTTGAAAAATTTTATTTATTGAAAATTTGTCGTTTTTATTTTAAAATTAATTTTTTTTAACGAAATTCCATCTCTTTTGGTTCAAATATCTTTAAAAAAATAATACTTTTATGTTTAAAAGTTAATTACTTTGTTCAAAATACAAGTATTCCGTTAAGAATTCATCTTTTATGGTAGCAAAGTCTTTTTTTTTTAATAAATGAATAAATTTGAAAACATTTAATTTGCATCTCGAATATTTTTTTATTCCGTTAAGAAAACACCCAATGTGAAAAATATTACAAGATTAAAATGCTAGTATATGAAGTTTAATAGTCAGGGAAAATGAGAAAATTCTGAAGGAAAAATAAGGGAATTTGGAAAATGGTGTTTTTACCCTAAGAAGTTTAGTTTCAAGTTTCATATCGTATTATTTCTAGAAATCATAAACTCAATGGGGGGGGGGGGGCTAGATATATTTTTTATGGTCCGTTACTATATTTCTAAAATCGCATTTTATCATTTATTTTATAACTTTCTAGACCCTTTTTATAGTAAAAATTTATTAATATACTTTAATATGAATTTAGAAAAATTACTTGGCGAATTTCGATTTCAATAAAAAATCCGGAAATCTGATTCATCATTTAATAGTGCTCTACATTTTTGTAGCGACACGTGAAGTTAATACAACTGACGAAATAATTTATCGTGCAAGTCATTTCCATTTCTCTAAATTTAACATAAGTGTTTTAAAATCTGTAAACAGATTGGAGAAGTGAAAATTTCATGGAAAATGAAGCTAGTCCCCTCCGAGCCATATTACAAACAATAGAATGATCTAAAAATAAAAACGATCGAGTCAGCGATCAGTATATATAGAACTGAAATATCTTGTAAATTATTCATTAATGTTAATTTATAAATCACGAATTTCTCTGAACATCTGGTTCCGGTGACTTGAAAAAATGAGGGTCGTTGGTGCACTCACCATCGTTGTAATGGTTCTATGTAGTTTTCATGGTAAGTATGCCAAATGATTACATAATTATATAGAAATATGGGTGAAAATCAAAAAGCTCATTTAATTGTTAAATAAACTTTTTTAAATTGACTGCAGAATTATCCTTGAAATTACGTGAAATCTTCGAATTCTTCAAACTACTTCAATTCTTTGAATTCTCTAAATTCTTCAAATTCCTTGAATTCTTGGAATTACTTTAATTTATGGAATTTCTCTTATTATTCAAATTGCTAACATTCTTCGAATTCCTTGAATTTTTTTAATTCTTTGAATTCTTTGAATTCCTTAAATTTTTGATTTTTATAAATTCCTAAAATTCCCTGAATTCTGCACATTTCTGATTTTCTGTAAAATGTTTGATTTTTTAATTTCATTTTTTTTTAATCCTTAAATTAATCTAATTTGCTGAATTTCATCAATTGTCTGAGTCACATAACTTCCACAAATTATCCTCATTCCTTAAATCCATTAAATTCTCTAAAATTCTTGATTTCTCTCAATTTTCCAAATTCCTTGAATTCTTTGTATTCCTTAAACTATTTCTATTCAGTAAATTATCTGCATTCCTTAAATTTTTAAATTTCCTTAAATTCTTAAAATCCATCGAATTCCTTCAATTCTTTGAATTCCTTGAAATCTTCGAATTCATTGAACTTCTTACATTCTTGAAATTACGTGAAATCTTTGAATTTTTCAAATTAATTCAATTCTTTAAATTCCTTAAATTTTTGATTTCCTTGAAGTCTTCAAATTCCTTCAATTTTTGGAATTCCTTAAATTATTCGAATTTCTCACGTTCTTTGAATTCCTTGAATTTTCTTAATTCTTTCAATTCTTTGAATTCCTTGAATTCTTTCAATTTTATGAATTCCTAAAATTTTCTAAATTCTCCAAATTTCTTAATTTCTGTAAAACCTTTCATTTCTTGATGTTCTTTTTTTTAATTCCTGAAATTAATCTAATTGGCTGAATTCCATTAATTGTCCGAATTACATGACTTCCACAAATTCTCTTTATTCCTTAAATACACGAAATTCTCCTAAATTGTATATTTCTCTGAATTTTCTAAACTCTTTGACTGTCTCTAATTTTTAGACTCTTTGAATTCCTTGAATTCTTAAATTTTTCGAACTCCTGGAATTCCTTTAATTCTTCGATTCACTTAAATTGTTTGAATTCCTTACATTCTTCGAATTTCTTGAATTCTTCAAATTCCTTAAATTCTTCGAATTCCTAAAGTTTTTAGATTTCCCAAAATCCTTCGAATTTCTTGAATTCCCTTAATTCCTCGAATTCCTTACATTATTTGAATTCCTTACGTCTTCGAATTCCTTGGATTCCTTGAATTCGTCGAATCCTTAAAATTTCTACAAATTCCTTGGAATCTTCGAATTCTTAAAATTAATTGAATTCTTCAAATTACTCGAATTCTTCGAATTCCCAAAATTCTTCGAACTCCTTGAATTCTTCGAACTCCTTGAATTCCTTCAATGCTTCGAATTTCTTGAATTCCCTCAATTCTTCGAATTTCTTGAATTCCCTTAATTCTTCGAATTCCTTAAATTATTTGATTTCCTTACATACTTCGAGTTCCTTGAATTCCTTAAATTCTTAAAATTCCTTAAATTCGTTAAATTCCTTGAATTTATCGAACTCCTTCAATTTCCTCTAGTTCCTTGGAATCTTCAGAATTCGGCAAATTACTTGAATTATTCGAACTCTTTGAATCTCTTTAATTCTCCGAATTTCTTGAATTCCCTTAATTGTTAGAATTACTTAAATTATGTGGATTTCTTGCATTCTTTGAATTCTTTGAATTCCTTGAATTCTTATAACTCCTTTAACTCTTTAAATTCCTTGAATTCATCGAATTCCCAAAATTCTTCGAACTCCCTTAATTCCTTTAATTCTCCAAATTTCTT